>LR749570.1:2910242-3015963 GCA_902729485.2 Mus minutoides
CAGAAAGCATTAGCTTGGTTCTCTTCTATCCCACTATTTCACTAATATATAAAGCTCACAAGGATGTTCTATTGGACAGTGGTAGTGTGGGTGGTTTCAGGAGACTCTTGAACCTTTTAGACTTGAGAACACAAGACATAAATTGGATGGGAAGAGATATTAAGATGATCCTGACTCAGGTATCCAAAGCCATGATTAAAAAAGAATGGATTGGAAGCTGAAGCCCAAGACTCAGAAAAGATAGGAGAGCGATGGCTAGCAGTGAAAGCTCTGTGTTTGCCTGGAGACACAAACAGAAGGCCCAGATCAGTTATAAACAAAACAGAAAGTCTCCCAGCAATGTCTCTTCAAACAAAAACAGTTGTTTTTTTGAACGTGGCAGCTATTTTCATTTTCCAAACATCAAACCCTTTGTCAAATTCTTTAGAAGCCATGATCTTTCAAAGTTCTTATTTTTTTTCCCTTGTGACAAACACTATCCTAGTGTTTGTATTTTAGGTCTTTTTTTTTTTTGTCAGTAGAAAAGAGAAGAAATTGAGCAAGAGAAAGAAAAAGCAACAAAATAAGACAGTTAAAAGGTGGCATAAAATAAGGAAGCAGCATCTTTGGGTCAAAACAGACGAAAATAAATGTCAGGATACATTATTGTGTATATGTTTGACTAGGCTAAAAATGTACCTGACATATAAATAATTGGAAGGATTTATATTTTTGCACAAGGCAGTTTGAGTCCTTAAGGAATTCTGAATTAAGATGAAAAGAAGATTGCACAGTAGGACAACCATTAAGGGCCCGCCCCCTGTCAATGCACGTTAGTCTTAGATTCATGAATGCTTATTTGAATACTTTTTGATAAAGAAGATAACTCCACTGAAATTTGAGACTCCGCCTAAAATGGGGAGTATGTTAAGATTTATCCTTTTTTTTTTTTTTTCAAAGGATGGCACAGATGGTTTATCAGAGAACGTTTCCTGTACTAAAAAGGATAGGGATGGATTTCCATTTTAAATAAGGCAAAATGGCATTGGGGAAAGTCAGAGGGTGGGACTGTAAGTTTTCTCTTTTCCTCTTCCTCATGAGTGAGATGCCTTGAGAGAAATCAGTTAGTAGATAAGTGAATACTTCCTAGCTGCCACATGGGACTACACTTGTGTATTAACGGAAGGGGAATCACCAAGCCTGGTTTTTCTAAAATAAAGTAGGACGCTGGAATCTGTGTTTTGTATTTCATCTCCTCATTCTTTGAAGTTTTCTCATTAATTAAGCTCGCTAAGAGTATAGAGAGTTTTAGATTAAAAAGTTGTCTGTGTGTGCCAAGCAGAGTTGGATCTTGTATTTTTCTCTGCTAAAACAAAACCAAATTCTTCCTCTATCTTCTCCTCACTACTGAGGGTTGCAGTAACTAATTTCATATTAATCACTCAGTAGGTGAAATAGTAATTTCTCTGCACCATCATTATTATGCCATATATCAGGGTCCCTCCATATGGGGGAGGACAAGGCAGTCTTAGAAAAGGGGTGCATAGAAGATGAAGAGACTCTCAAGATAGTGTCAAAAAATATTTCATTTGTCTTGCTCAGATCCACCTCCACCCATGCAGTTTGAAAATTCTAATTGTTTCTACCAGGGGGCCTCCTTACCACTGGAAACTCAACCTGTTAAAACATCTGATTTCCAGGATAGCCTAACACCCTTTTCAGTCCTTGGTACCACTTGCTTCCCCATACTCCTGAGCAAACTACCTTTGAATTACCAAAACCTCTCTTTTCTCTTTTTGAAAATAGCAGTGTCTCCTCTTTCTATTCATTTCTTGGATGTCCCTTTTTATTTCCATTTCCTTGGCCACAGTGTATAATATTCATATTTCTATTGCTTAGATCTGCTGCCTAATGTGGTAGCCATTTGCTGAGTGTGTGGCCCTATAAATTTAAATTTGAATTAATTGAAATAAAAATAAAACAAGTTTTTTTCAGTATTATGCATGTATTCAAGTGATCAATAGCTACATGTAGCCAGTGGCTTCTGTTCTGACAATGAAGATGTGGACAAATTCCACAACTCCAGAACTTTTATTGAAGCACATTAGTCAGATTGATTCAAAGAGACTTGAGTATGCTGCCACAACCCACTTGTCTTAGGGTTTTACTACTGTGATAAAACTCCATGACCCAAAGCAATTTAGGGAGAAAAAGGTTTTGCTTTTTTTGTTAGTTGTTTGTTATGTTTTATGTTATGTTATTTATTTATTTATTTATTTATTTATTTATTTATTGGCTTATAGCCTGTCATCTAGGGAAATTAAGGCAGGGACCTGGTTTGTTATGTTTTATGTTATTTATTTATTTATTTATTTATTTATTTATTTATTTATTGGCTTATAGCCTGTCATCTAGGGAAATTAAGGCAGGGACCTGGAGGCAGGAGCTGAAGCAGAGGCCTTAGGGAGAGTGTTGCTTACTGGCTACCTCTTCTTGGCTTGCTCATTTTGCTTTCTTATAGCATCTAAGACCACCAGCCCTTCCTATATCATACGCCATTTAAGAAAATGGACCCTGAGTTTGCCCACAGGCCAACTGGTAGGGGCATTTTGTTAATTAAGATTTCATTTTCCAAAATAACACTAGTTTTTTGTTTGTTTGTTTGTTTGTTTGTTTTTTGTCAGGATGACATAAAACCTCAGAAGGCTGATAAAACAGTGTCCTTCTGTCTTTCTACTACATTCTTAGTCAGACCAGAGGATCTCTGATGAATTACAATAAATGACTGAGAGAGAGTATGGCAAGCACACTATTCTCATTGAAACATGACATGATCAAGGAGTGGGGAAGACAATTAATATTCAGTGGCACTAGAAATGGCTTCAATCTGGCAAAAGACACTGTTAGCAAGACAAAAAGGCCACCAACAGATTGGGAAAGGATTTTTACCAATCCTAAATCTGATAGGGGACTAATATCCAACATCTACAAAGAGCTCAAGAAGCTGGACTCCAGAAAAACGAATAACCCCATTAAAAAATGGGGTACAGATCTAAACAAAGAATTCTCAACTGAGGAATTCTGAATGGCTGAGAAACACCTGAAAAAATGTTCAACATCCTTAATTATCAGGGAAATGCAAATCAAAACAACCCTGAGATTCCACCTCACACCAGTCAGAATGGCTAAGATCAAAAATTCAGGTGACAGCAGATGCTGGCGAGGATGTGGAGAAAGAGGAACACTCCTCCATTGCTGGTGGGATTGCAAGCTTGTACAACCACTCTGGAAGTCAGTCTGGCATTTTTTCAGAAAATTGGAAATAGTACTTCCGGAGGATCCAGCAATACCTTTTCTGGGCATATACCCAGAAGATGTTCCAACTGGTAAAAAGGAAACATGCTCCACTATGTTTATAACAGCCTTATTCATAATAGCCAGAAGCTGGAAAGAACCCAGATGTCCCTCAACAGAGGAATGGATACAGAAAATGTGGTACATTTACACAATGGAGTACTATTCTGCTATTAAAAAAAATGAATTTATAAAATTCTTGGGCAAATGGATGTATCTGGAAGATATCATCCTTAGTGAGGTAACCCAATCACAAAAGAAGTCAATGGATATGCAATCACTGATAAGTGGATATTAGCACAGAAACTTAGAATACCCAAGATACAATTTGCAAAACACAAGAAAATCAAGAAGGAAGACCAGTGTGTGGATACTTCATTCCTCCTTTGAATAGTAAACAAAATACCCATGAAAGAGTTACAGAGACAAAGTTTAGAGTTAAGACGAAAGGATGGACCATACAGAGACTACCCCACCGGGGGGATCCATCCCATAATCTGTCACTAAACTCAGACACTATTGCGTAGGATAACAAGAATTTGCTGAAGGGACCCTGATATAGCTGTCTCGTGTGAGGCTGTGCCAGTGCCTGGCAAATACAGAAGTGGATGCTCACAGTCATCTATATGATGGAACACAGGGCCCACAATGGAGAAGCTAGAGATAGAACCCCAGGAGCTGAAGGGGTCTGCAACCCTAGAAGAGGAACAACAATATGAACTAACCAGAACCCCCAAACTTAGTGTCTCTAGCTGCAAATATAGCAGAAGATGGCCTAGTCGGCTATCATTGGGAAGAGAGGTCCCTTGGTATTGCAATCTTTATATGCCCCAATACATGGGAACGCCAGGGCCAAGAGGTGGGAGTGGGTGGGCAGGGTAGCAGGGCAGGGGGAAGGGAGAACTTTCGGGATAGCATTTGAAATGTAAATTAAGAAAATATCTAATAAAAAATTTAAAAAATAATGATGCTTATTTAATTTTTATGGAAAATATACTGGGCAATAAAAAGACAGCAGTCACACACACACAAAAAGAAATGGCTTCAATCTATTTTGGCCGATTATATGGTCAATTTTGGAGGAGGTACCATGTGGTGCTGAGAAGAAGGTATATCCTTTTGTTTTAAGATAAAAATGTTCTGTAGATATCTATTAAATCCAGTTGTTTCATAACTTCTGTTAGTGTCCATGTGTCTCTGTTTAGTTTCTGTTTCCAGGATCTGTCCATTGGTGAGAGTGGGGTATTGAAGTCTCCCACTATTATTGTGTGAGGTACAATGTGTGCTTTGAGCTTTATTAAAGTTTCTTTAATGAATGTGGCTACCCTTGCATTTGGAGCATAGATATTCAGAATTGAGAGTTCATCAATTGATGAGTATGAGTCTTTTTTGATAACTTTGGGTTGGAAGTAAATTTTATTCGATATTAGAATGGCTACTCCAGCTTGTTTCTTCGGACCATTTGCTTGGAAAATTGTTTTCCTACCTTTCACTCTGAGGTAGTGTCTGTCTTTTTCCCTGAGGTGGGTTTCCTGTAATCAGCAAAATGTTGGGTCCTGTTTGTGTAGCCAGTCTGTTAATTTATGTCTTTTTATTGGGGAATTGAGTCCATTGATGTTAAGAAAGATTGAAGAAAAGTAATTGTTGCTTCCTGTCACTTTTGTTGTTGAAGTTGGGAATCTGTTCTTGTGGCTGTATTCTATTAGGTTTGTTGAAGGATTACTTTCTTGCTTTTTCTAGAGTGTAGTTTCTGTCTTTGTGTTGGTGTTTTCCCATTTTTATCCTTTGGAGGGCTCAATTTGTGCAAAGCTATTGTGTCAATTTGGTTTTATCATGGAATACTTTGATTTCTCCATCTATGGTTATTGAGAGTTTTGCTGGGTATAGTAGCCTGGGCTGGCATTTGTGTTCTCTTAGGGTCTGTATAATATCTGTCCAGGATTTTCTGGCTTTCACAGTCTCTGGTGAGAAATCTGGTGTACTTCTAATAGGCCTGCCTTTATATGTTACTTGATCTTTTTCCCTTACTGCTTTTAATATTCTATCTTTATTTAGTGCATTTGTTGTTCTGATTATTATGTGTCTGGAGGAATTTCTTTTCAGATCCAGTCTATTTGGAGTTCTGTAGGCTTCTTGTATGTTCATGGGCATCTCTTTCTTTAGGTCTGGGAAGTTTTCTTCTATAATCTTGTTGAAGATATTTGCTGGCCCTTTAAGTTGAAAACCTTCCTTCTCATCTACCCCTATTATCCATAGGTTTGGTCTTCTCATTGTGTCCTGGATTTCCTGGATGTTTTGAGTTAGGATCTTTTTGTATTTTGCATTTTCTTTGGTTGTTGTGCCCATGTTCTCTATGGAATCTTTTGCACCTGAGATTCTCTCTTCCATATCTTGTATTCTGTTGCTGATGCTCGCATCTATGGTTCCTGATTTCTTTCCTAGGGTTTCTATCTCCAGAGTTGTCTCCCTTTGGGTTTTCTCCATTGTTTCTACTTCCCTTTTTAGGTCTTGGATGGTTTTGTTCAATTCCATCACCTGTTTGGTTGTGTTTTCCTGTAATTCTTTAAGGGATTTTTGTGTTTCCTCTTTAAGGACTTCTACCTGTTTAGCAGTGTTCTCCTGTATTTCTTTAAGTGAGTTATTAAAGCCCTACTTAAAGTCCTCTACCAGCATCATGAGATATGATTTTAAACCCAAATCTTGCTTTTCAGGTATGTTGGGGTATCCAGGACTGGCTGAGGTGGGAGTGCTGGGTTCTGATGGTGAGGTCTTGGTTTCTTTTAGTAAGATTCTTATGCTTGCTTTTTATCATCTGGTAATCTCTGGAGTTATTTGTTATAGTTGTCTCTGGTTGGAGCTTGTTCCTTCTGTGATTCTGTTAGCCTCTGTCAGCAGTCCTGGGAGTCTGGCTCACTTCTGAGTCTCAGTGGTCAGAGTAGTCTCTGCAGGCAAGCTCTCCTCTTGCAAGGAAGGTGCACAGAGGTCTGGTGTTCAGACCTGCCTCCTGGCTGAAGATGAAGGCCCGAAACAGGGTCTGTCCCAGAAGATGTGTTGCCTCTCCAGTCTGCGTGCTCAGCTGCACAGACTGTTCTCTGAGGGACCCGGGATACAAGAAGGCTCCCTTACCTGCTCTGGTGGTCAGAACCCTCCCTGGTGGCCACCTCTCCTCTGGCCAGAAAGGTGCCCAGATGTCTGGAGCATGAAAGGGGGTCTGTCTCAGAAGCTGTGTCGCTTCTGCAGTCTGCACTCTCACATGCACAGACTGGTCTCTTTAATTCTTTTTCTTTTTATTTCACTTTAAATCCCCTTTATAACTTTTCCTCCTCCTAAATAGACTACCTTCTACATTCATGTCATATATGCATTCATGTGCACACATGTGTTTCATTATCAGTAAACCTAGTTTATATATACAAGAGAGAGCATGTGATACATTTTGGAGTCTGGCTTATTTTACTTAACATGATTATCTTCACTTCAATCTATTTCCTTACAAGGGACATGATTTCATATGGCTGAGTAAATATATACATATATACATGGCATACTTCATTCATCTGGTGATGTACATCTAAGCCAGTTCCATTGCTTAGTTACTGTAAGTAGTTCTGCTATAAATATGTATATGCAAGTATATCTCTGTGGTATACTGATTTTGATTTCTGTGAATGTTGACCCAAGAGTGGGATATAACTTGATCATATGATCGATCTATTTTTAGTTTTGTGAGGCATCTTCCTATGGATTTCCACTGTGTCTGGAAGCATACAGTTTTGAAAACTCTTCATATTTGAGCTTATAATTCTGATCCAAAATTGACATTGAAGAAATTTTAACTGTAAATAAATACCTACACATTCTTTTAAAAATAAAATATCTTGATTCTTTATATTGATAAAATTTTGTTTGTATTACAATATAGGCAATTTTTAGATAGATAAATAGTTTAAAATAATAACATGTCACTGTCTCAATCTAACATAGATGGGATGGCTTATCAATAACAGAAATGTAATACCCATAGGTTTTAGTTGGAGATCTTGGTGCTAGCAGGGTCAGGGGAGGATTCTGTTTGCAGATGTAGACTGTTGGCCTCTTACTGTGTCCCATGACTTAAAGAAAAGGCAGGACAGCCTCCATGTTTCTTCTAAGGGGATGGATCTAATTTTTAATGTTTTTTTCCCTTATTACACATCATCTTCCCAGAGTCTTACCCCTATTAATATCATATTAGCAATTAGGTTTCAGCATATGAATGTTTTTGGGTTGAGAGTGTATGCCATAGAAATTACCACTAGGCCATTAAAAATTATGGTGTTATCTTGGCTGGATTTTCTGTTAGTCTGTGATGCTATGTACAATAAAAACTGTTTCTAATATCACTCAATTACTTTTCCTAGGTGCTTATACAACCAATTTGTTTCAGTTAGGTTATTCAATATGACTTGCTTTTAATTTTTAGGAGATAATTTTTTTCTTTTCCTTTGACTTTTATCATTAAATATGTAAAACATACAAATATGTTTATTCAGTGTGCATATATGTGTGTATGTATATTTACATGTATGTATGTATGTATGTATGTATGTGCATGGAATATGATATTGAGTATCCTTTATTATATTCCACTTCTGAGACAGGGTCTTACCACGTATCCCTTGCTGTCCTGGAAGTCACTATGTAGACCAGACTGATCTTGAACTCAGAATACCTGCCTCTGTCTCCTAAGTGCTGGCATTGAAGGCGTACCCCTCTCTGCCCCATTCACCTTATTTTCTGAGACCTGGTCTCTTGCTGAGCCTGGAGCTCACTGACTATTTAGACTGGTAGAATACTGAGCTCCAGCGATCAGCCTGCTTCTATGGCCCCAGCCCTTGCCATGACAGTGCTGAGGATACAGATGCATACTGCCAGGCCAGGCTTTCACTCGGATGCAGGGGATCCAAACTCAGGTCCTCGTGTTTACACAGTCAGCACCAGGGGATCCGAACTCAGGTCCTCGTGTTTACACAGTCAGCACTTTGCCCACTGAGCCACCTCCCAGCCTTAAATGTATTATCTTTCTAAATTAAAGCAGAACAAAATAAAATTTGCAGCTGTCATTATCTATCTTGTCTATCCAGAAGAGTGTAACTAACTACACTTGTGCTTTAGGCAGTTGTGTTTTTATATTTATATCCCTCCTTTGTTATACAAAAGCTGGGATACAATGTATTTCTACACTTTGCCTTTTTACATAGATATTCAGAAGAGTACTTCCTATGAGCCAAGGAAAATTTGTTTCTTTAAAAGAAAAACTTCTTAATAGTCTACCATGTGGCTATGCTTTTGCTTATTTAACGAGTCATACATTCTTGGTTATGTGGGTATCTGTAGTGTTTTTGCTAGTACAGACATACCTCAGAGATATTGTGGGTTCATTTTCTGACCACAGCAGTAAAAATAAAAACAACACCATAAAGTGACTCATGAAGTCTCTTGCTTTCCAGTGCATATAAAAGTTATGTTTATACTGTGATGTAGTCTACTGTGTGTACAGTAGCATTTTCTCTAAGAATCCTCTTTGCTAAAAATGCTAATGGCCACAGAACTGTTAGACAAATGCTACCAGCACACTTGCTCTACCCGGGTTGCCTCAAAACTTCAGTTTGCAAAATAAAAATGCAATATTTGCCGAGCACTAAGGTCAAGTGCCAGGACAATAAGTCTGCCCAAGCAAAAGATGCCACCAGGGAAAATCCTGTGCAGAAGCCAGCCTGTGCTTCCTACCGCAGCTCTGGGATGAGTTCACAGAAGGACTGCTGGGTTAAAGCATAACACACATATACTTTTTTCTAGATTGCAATAAGTTTCCTTCCACAGTACTCTGTTTTGCATTGGCACCTGCATTGTAAGAGGACAGCTGTTTCTCTGGGCTCATCATCAGAGCGCATTGTCGAACTCTGTGAAATTTGATAAGCCAGGTGAGAAGTCACGTTTCCATGAGGTTTTAATTAGCCTGACTCTTATTATGTGATGCTGAGTATCTTTTCATATATTTAGGGGCCATTTTCATTTCCTCTTCCGTGAGCTGTCCATATCGTTAGCTGATTTTTCCATCAGATTACTGGGCATTTTTTCCCTTTTGATTTTTCAAAGAGCTTTGTGTAATAGTGATATGAATACATTGTGATCTGAGTCCCTTATTTTTTTTTTCTTTTCTGTGTCTCCTGTTTGCCTTTTATGACTTCAGCCAAAACACCGCTGAATGAGATCCCTTATTCATACTTGCTCTTCTATACCTTCGTAGGACTTAAGTACTTTCAAACTATCCTGCTTAATGTCCTGAGGTGCAGGTTTGACTGGCCACTGCAAAGGAGTTTAGGGGTGACATTTTCTTGGCTGCTATTGTGAGGGTAAACAAATGACTGGAGAAGAGCAGGGAGGAGAGAAGCTGGCTTGCTACCTACAGGGGTGACTGAACACGAGGTCAGGAAAGGGTTGCAGGGGAGGGACGTGGGCAAGTAGCAGAGCCATGAAAAGAAACTATAAAGTACCTGCTGCACTGCTTTCTCTTTTGACAGTGGGGATAATTTGCTTGGTATCATTCTGCTCTCACAATGGAGGCTGCAATTAGATTGCTACAATTATCCTTTCTTCCAGAGAACAGGCCAGCTTTCTTCAGCTTTTCCTTATCAATATGGTCTCAAAGCTGCAAGCTATAACCTGGTCAAGAATTGCAGCTTTTGATTATTATTATTATTAAAATGATTATTATACTGACCAGCAAATACAGTCTTTGTGATCAATGTTTTATCTTCTGCACAAAGGTGCTTTAATGGCATTACGTTTTCACTGCTTATGCAGTCCTCCCAGGACCTCTATAATTATTTTCCAAACGATCTCCTTTTATACCATTCATTTTTCTTGCTAGCCTAAACCAGACCTAATATTGTAAAACACCTTGATTGATGGGATAATTGATTACTCTTCTTATAATAAATAAATAAATAAATAAATAAATAAATTTCTGTGAAGCCACCTAATGTTTCTATAATACTCAAATGCAAATTAATTAACGTAGTTAACAGAATCTCATGCACAGATCCTTTTATCATGGTTTCCCTTTGCATACACATACAACACATTGAGTTCTTCCTGCTTTGCAGAAACTAGTCTGTGGATACCATTTGAGAGGGGCGCAGGGAGGGAGGAGGCCTATGTGCATATGTGCATGTACATGCATGTGGAGAGGCCAGAGGATGGCAGGGGGTTCTTCTCTATCACTGTGAGTCTTTCTTCATTTGAAAGAGTCCTTTGCTGAGCCTGGAGCTAGCTAGCCTAGAGGCCAGCAAGCATCAGCTGTCCTCTTGTCTCTGCTCCCCACAAAGGTGGGTTTGCAGTTGTGCGCATGACCATGTCTGATTTCAAGACACTCTAGGGATTCAAGCTCAGGTTCTCATACTTTTACCCTGAATGCCACTGAAATCACATGATGTCAGCTCCAGATATTCTTGAAATATCTCAGTGTTCCCAAAGCTCAAAAGGTGAGGACATCTCCCTAACCTTCCCAATTGTGAAATGGTCATGAAACCAGGCAAAACAAACAAATGTTTGAGAAGCTGGTCAAGTCAGACATGACCTGAAAACATTCTAACTCACAAAGGTATAGGTTGTTTAACTGGTTCTTTGCCAGCTGAGATAACAGAAAGGATTTCTATATCCTAGATGGCCCAGCCAAATTTCACATGGGGAATGTTGTTATCTATTTGATAAGTCGATTGCATATTCTACAATCATGATTGATAGTCATGAAAATTTCTAACAGTTATCTTTTCTTTTCAATGTCAAATGGCAAGATTCTTTACTCCTTCATATGGGTACTAAATACTACAACCTCAAGAGAGCTGCCACGCAGTGACGGCTCTCCCGATATGCAATTTACATTTTCCCTAAATTTATACCTTTCCCAGACCCATTAAACTTTCGCCATTGCTAATGCATTGAGTTCCTGTAATTTGTATTCTCATAATGTGGATAAATTTCCCAGAAATGCTTAGTAAACATCTTTGGCTTTCCTTGGAAAATTAGCCCCAAAGAGGGATGGGGGTAGAGAGAAACTGCCTGCAGTCTTCTTATAACATTCTCTAACAATGCATGCTTCCCTTATAGAAATCCTATAGATAGTAGCCCCACAAATGGTATCATTAAACACTGATGACATTAAAAGATGCCCCCAGGCTGCTGGCCAAAGCAACAGAGAAGAAAGAGCTATAAGAACCTGCCCTGGAGCAAGCTCAGCTGGTTGAAGAAAATTCATAACTCCTTGATGTGGTTTATTCTTATTGTCATTGACATTTGTGTGTGGCAAGAAACGGTCTCTATTCTTCATACTCTCCCCATTTGTGTGCGGCCTTTATTTGTAACATTCTGAGAAGCAGCAGGAAAAATAAGGTGTTTCTTTTCTTTTATATTACATTTTTCTGTAGCATAGCAGTTTTTAGTCCTAGGAACAGCCAAGGGTTCCATTTGAAAAACAAATGAAAGACCTTTGACATGGTGGTATGCCATCATATGGAAAAGAGGGAAGATAAACCTCTCATGTGGACTGCCCTGGATACTGAGGTCTACCCAAACTTCCTGGAGAGGAAACAGGAAAATTACAGAGAATAAGAGGAAACTAGCTTCATATCCTTTCCTTTCTCTATAAGCCTCCCTTTCCTTCTATTTTGTCACCTGGAATTTCACACCTGGTGGGAGCTCTCATGGCCATGTTCTGACCTTTGCTGTTAAATGCTGACTCATGCAAAAATGTGCTGAAGCATGAGAATGTGGTCATCTACCCTGCGTGTGCTCTTCTGTTTCCTGTGCTGTGAGGTAGCATATGGGCTTGCAAACCTGCTTCAGATTTACAATTTGCCAGTAGACAAGTGGGTAGAGATCCAGACTCTCCACACCTGACATTTGCACTCAGTTCACAGGTAAAGGACACCTCAGGGTCCCAACTATACCATTCCTGGGTACATACCCAAAAGATGCTCCAACATATAACAAGGACACATGCTCCACTATGTTCATAGCAGCTTTATTTATAATAGCCAGAAGCTGGAAACAACCCAGATGTTCCTTAATAGAGGAATGGGTACAAAAAAATGTGGTACATTTATACAATGGAGTACTACTCAGCTATTAAAAAACAATGACTTCATGGAATTTGCAGGCAAATGGATGGAACTTGAAAATATCCTGAATGAGGTAACCCAGTCACAAAAGAACACACATGGTATGTACTCACTGATAAGTGGATATTAGCCCCAAAACTCAGAATACCCATGATACAACTCAAAGACCATATGAATTCCAAGAAAAAAGAAGACCACACCAAAGTGTGGATGCTACAGTCTTACTCAGAAAAGGGAAGAAAATAATTTCTGGGGAGTAGAGGGAGAGAGGGATCTGGAAAGGAAAAAGAAGGGAGAGGGAAAGGGGGACAGTTCAGATATGGGAGAAGATGGGGAAGAAGTACAGAGAGTCAGGGATTTGAAAGTAGCAGTGTAGCAGTGGGGGAGAAGGGCTGGGGAGAGCCACTAGAAAGCCTCAGATGTCAGGGACCCAAGAAGTTCCCAGGACACAACAGGGAGGATATTAGCTAAATACCCAACAAGGGGAGAGAAAACCTGTAGAGAGCATAACCAGTGGAGAGTCATGACCCCCAGTTTAGGGATAGGACCACCCACCTCAAAAATATTAATCCAGAATTCCTCCTGTCAAAAGGAAATGCAGGGACAAAGAGTGGAGCAGAGACTGAAGGAAAGGCCATCCAAAGACTGTTCCACTTAGGGATCCATCCTATCTGCAGACACCAAACCCAGACACTGTTGCTGATGCCAAGAAGTGCTTACTGACAGGAACCTGGTATAGCTGTCCCCTAAGAGCCTGACCAATACATATGCGATGTACCCAGCCAAACATCAGACTGAGCTTGGGGACCCCAGTGGAGAAGTTAGGGCAAGGACTGTAGGAGTGGAAGGGGTTTGCAACCCCACCCATAGGAAAAACAACAATATCAACCAACCAGACCCCCCAAAGTTCACAAAGACTAGACTCCCAACCAAAGAGTACACATGGGGGGACCCAAGCCTCCAGCTAGATATGTAGCAGATATGTGGCCTTATTGGGGATCATTGGGAGGGGAGCCCCTTGGTCCTGTGGAGGCTTGATGATCCAAGGTAAGGGAATGCTAGAGCGCTGAGGCAGGAGTGGGTGGGTAGGTCGGGGAGCACCCTCATTGAGGCAGGGGTAGGGGGAGCAGGTAGGGGGCTTGTAGAGGGGAAACTGGGAAGGGGGATAACATTTGAAATGTAAGTATATAAAATAACCAATAAAAAGAAAAACAGAAAAATAAAGAAAAGACAGTCTTCCTGCTCTGTGGGAAGTGTGAAAAGAAACAGGGTATATAGTCTTTTCCTATTTATACAGGAGATTTTAAATAGGTGAGAAAAATACTTTATTAAACCACAATATTTTCTGTGACTCTTCTTAGGAATTGTCATTTGAAGTGTGATTTTTGTCCTTGAGAAACCATACTGGCACACTTCATAAACATGTGGTACGCTAACCCGTTTTGCTAAATCTAGTCCTTGTCAAGTGTTTACTACGTTAGCAATTGTGCTAGCCTAGCTGGAGAGAATAGGGAACCCTTAAGTGTCAAATGGGAGAAGAAGTGGGTGTACCATGAAGTTCATAAACTACTTCTGACAGGATAATGACAGTGTCTGTTAAGAGGGGTCTTCGCCTAAAGGGAGAAGCCCGACCATTGAATTTCCTTCTTGGTGACACATGCATATACTGAGGACAGGTCACTGAGAAAGCCAACAGCCCCTTACATCACCAGTGTCCCCCACCAGAGACAGTCTAACAATCTAACCCAGACAATGCCTGCTGTCCACAGCAGTTCTATCAGAGAGCTGACTAGCAATTAGGAAACAAGGAACGGGCCCACTCAGTTCCAGTGACTGAAGGAAAAAGATTCAAGTACACTGGAATGTATAGGGTATAAAGGAGGCTTTGTAAAAGATCTTATAGTACATACATATGATATTGAGAATTACAGTAAGGGTATGTTGGTATTTTGATGGACATGGTGGTACAGGAGATATAATTTCTGATTTATATACAAGTCCAAGTGATGATGTGCTAGGTAGATACTTTCGAGTGCTGGTTCTCAGTTCTGCCCATCTAGGATTCCTTTACTCAGCTGCTGTTGCTGTGCATATTTAAAGGGCCCCTCCATGCCATGCTCCCGGTAGGCTTGCATGGCTCTGCACTTGCCCAAGAGTTCTGGGTTCATGAATGAAAGGCACGCACACTCAAACTTTATATTTCATTTGCCTTAACTAGCTCAATGGTTGGGTACTTCCAAACCTCCTGCTCTAGCGCAGACTCCCCTCCGGTATTCCTGAGTTAATACTACTAAATCTATATTTTATCTTTGCTGCCCTGTTTCCTTCTAGGCAGCCCTCCCATGGGGCCGCTTTCCCTGTGCACCTATATTTTGGCCATCTCAATCCTCCTACTCCTCCACAGCGTGATCCATCCTACACTCCTCTTGTGGCAGAATCCCTTCTCTCCCTCTCCTGTGTTTCTTGATAGGGAATCCTACAAATCACACCTCTGTCCCCCTGCCTAACCCTAGGCTGCTGGCTATTTATTGACCACTAAAAAAACTAACTGTTGGCAGGGACCCACAGGGGATGTGCGAATTCCCATTTCAGCACAGATCAAATCCCCAACAAGCTGCTTCCTTAATCCTTAGTCTATGATGTGTTCCTTGGTAAGATTTTGTTGTATCTAACACAGAACATCTCTTACTACTGGAAAAGAGTGGGTTCACCTCTTCCTAGAACTCTAAATTGCAAATGTGTCTGGCAAGTGTTGGGTGAAGGAAGGCCTGGCATTGTTTATTGTCGTTATTAGCATGGTACTGCAAAGGTCTGGATTTTAAGATGTAGGTAAACATCCTTTTTTTTCCTTCACCCCTTTAATCCCTACCTGGGTTTCAGAGCTGACTTAGGTCAGACATAATATCAGTAAAGACACACATGTTTTAAAGGGAAGAGATGTGTGGTTAGCTCTCTCAATTCAAGGAACATCCATTGTTTAAATAGCAGCTTGAATAGATCTCTCTCTCTCTCTCTCTCTCTCTCTCTCTTTTTTTTGAGACAGGGTTGCCCTGTATAGCCCTGGTTGTCCTGGAACTCACTTTGTAGACCAGGCTGGCCTCGAACTCAGAAATCCACCTGCCTTTGCCTCCCGAGTGCTGGGATTAAAGGTGTGCGCCACCACGCCCGGCTGAATAGATCTCTTATTAAGTACTGCTATGCTTAAAACACTTCTACTCTTCTTCCATCACTTACATAAGATCTAAGCCCTTGCTATGTCTTATACAGCCACTTGTCTCCTCTGTGACTTCAGTTAACATTATTGCTTTACTTAATTATCAAGCTCCAATCATATAGCCTTCTTGGCCCAAGCTTGATGAGTACTTGCTGTTGTTTCTGCCCCTTTTGTGACTGTCATACTGAGAATGAATCTGAGTCTCTTTGTGGCAGACACCACGCCAAGTCCCATTGCTTCCAATCACGTGGCTCACATTATGTATTTATACTTGATTTCTCTTTCTTACCATATAAGCAGAGGCGTCATTTACTTTATCCCTTGATAGAATGTCTATAGCACGGTGCCTAGAAGGTGGTAATGGGAACTGAGGGAAGATGAGGCTGATACAGCAGATTAAGGGACTAGAGATGTAGTTTCAAATTATGGAAGGGGAATACAAGCAGAAAGAAACACAGGAGGCCAACTAAACTGCAGGGAGGCAAAGCCTGTGGAAGGAATTGGCCTGGAGGATACCTTCCCTCAAGACCAGCATAACTGGTTTTGAAGGCAAGGTATGAGGAAAGGACTGAATGACCACCCCATGGCCACTCTAAGAGTTCCAGTGAGGCCATGACTGGGTGCCACAGCTATGCAAGCTACCTCTGATGCTCATGTCTGTGATACCAGAAACCACAATTCTGGGGGTAGGATTGTGGGTTTAAGAGAGGCTGTCAGGCCATTTCCTAAACAAAGATGTCTACTTAGCCTCCCTCCAAATACATTATACAGCACGCATTTCTCTTTGCATTTTTAATAAAGCAAAACTTGAAAATGAGCAGCAATCCTTTTATTCCCCCCTCAGAAAATCTGCAGTGACCTGCTTGCAAATAATGCCCTGGAAGGATCCCAGAAGAGGCTCTTGGTTCATTAAAATAATCAGCATATTCTGATATGCATTCGTCCCTGAAATAATAACAATTCACTTTCAATAAATTAATTATGGTTTTAATGAGCAAAATTTACATTTATATTTCTGCTTTAAGATCTTCATGGGAGGCATCATCCTCACCCATGCAGTGCTGCTGAAGCCCAGCTTTCTGCAGAGGAGACCACAGCTGCCTACACATATGCAAACCACGCTGCTTCAGAAATGGAGAGACAGGATGGGGTAAGGCGGGGTCAGACAGTATGGAAACCAAGCTCCCTTCTAATTTTGTGTCCATGAGCAAATCATGTAGCCTCTCTTATTTGTAAATGAAAACTATAATAGCATCAAATTCGGAGGGGAGAAAACTAAATCAACTTAAACATGACAAAAACTATTTTAAGCGTGTACCAGTTGTCACCAGTGACAGCAGCCACCACGCAGGTCTGATGCAGGTAAAGGTAGGTAGGTAGCAGTCAGAGAGATACGTAGGCAGGCTTCACATGCCCACACAACTAAGTCCCTCCTGAAAGTGTACACACAGCTTCTGTCATCTCCTTCACAGTTTTACTTAGAACCTTAGGCAGAGCACAGATACTTTTAATAAATGCTACACAGCCTGAGTTGGCCAGAATGCTCAGGGGACCAGGTGTGGGGTGGTTAATTGAATTTTCTGCTTGATAGAGAGTAAAGCGGTAAATGCTTTTGGTTTGAATCTCTTGGCTGCAGATCTTTCTAAAATATATTAATCCTTTAACTTGCCTTAATGGAACTCACTGAATAGATTTTTTTTTTGTTTTTTTTTTGTTTTGCACAGTGAGGAGCAGACCTTTCTGGAAGGCCACGTTGTGCATCCAGCTTTATACCTTATACTACTTGGGATGCTGGGAAGTGACAATGAAACTGGGATCAGCTGAGGACTCCATCCTCTTGATCATTTCCTGAGTGTCCACCATGTGCTTTGCACTGGGGGAACAGATCTTATTCTTTCTTGATTCTTTTCTCTCTCTCTCTCTCTCTCTCTCTCTCTCTCTCTCTCTCTCTCTCTCTCTCTTCCCTTTCTGGTGTAATGATCGAAGCAATGATAAATTAACGATGTTCCTTGACTGACTGTAAGTTTACATCCTGATCAACCTAGCATGTGTCAAAACTGCAGTAAGTTGAATGTCTGGTGGTGAATATTCCGAACCTACTGAACATCATACTGAACATCATAGCAACACAGAGCACTGCAGAGCACTGGCTGCTGATGCTGGGGAAGCACGGCCCACTGGGAGCTGTGGCTGGATGTCCATTGCCTTCGCAATGCTATAACACTGAAAAGGCATAAGTCAAACCATCACCATATGTAATCTGGCTAACCGAGTCTGGATTAATGAAGTCTGGATGTAACTGTTAATTAGAAAAAGTTAAGAAAGCAGGGTATACACTGTGAAAGCACACTCCCTGGTAGACTAGTTAGGATCCTTAAACACATGTCAATGTGTGAGGCAGAATAAGTTGACCCTGGTCACCCTGGTTGGCTTCTTCATTTAATTATAATTAATTATTATTAGAGCTTATTTTGTCTGCTATGTCTTTGATTATGTTCTAACAGAGCCATATATATGTAACACATGGCATAATATACAATTAGATGGCATATAACCAACCTTTCTACCTATATTTACATCTATATTCAGATCTATTCTGAATAAAGCTTTGCAAAGTACTAAAATTGTAGTTTACAGGTAAATTACATTCTCGGCATGGTTTACAGAAAAAAATCTTCAGAAATATATTTTATAACCCACGCTCACTTGCTTGATGCAGATATCTATTATTTTTTTTTCCAGGAAGCTTTGCTCTAAGCTTCTCAACTGCATCCTGCCAACTTTAGAGAAACCATACAGAAACACTCTGATGGCTTAGAAAATCCCTTAGATTTCAAATAAAAATTTCGCTGAGTCTTAAATTGCTCTCTAGTTAGCACAAATATCATGTATTATTGATGGGATTAAGATCTTAAAATTTTTAAAAAAATCTCTTTTAATTTGCTGCACAGTTAAGTTGTACTTTATAATTGAATTTAATGACTTTGTTGCAAGTGCCTTAGATGGTAAAGAAGGTCTGATCTATTGTTCCAGCTATGGTGCTATTTTTATTTTATTGTTATTTTTTGTGGCTGCCTTCTCTGTATTATATAACAATTTCATACCCTATTACAGAATTAATTGCAGTTTAGCTTTACCATTATGAAATTCTTTGTGATCTACCCTTTCTCTTACCTATAAATGTGAGGGAAAAACTTACACTTTATTTACCTTACTCTTTACCGCAAAGGCCTAGCTGCTCAATTAATGGTTGCCTCAAGAATATATTCCATCACTGTGTTTGAAGTCACAGTAGCAGGTCCTGGCACATCTCATTACATTGCATCCACAAAGAGAAGCAGAAGGCAATGTATGAATACATGTATGCTCAGCTGGCTCTCTCTACTCTTACATAGTCTACTATCTCCTATGTAGGGAATGGTGCTACTCATAGTGGGCAAGTCTTACTTAACAGAATCTCACTTAACAGAATCAGGATATCCTTCACCCCCAGGCATGCTCAGAGGCCCATCTCCAAGGTGATTCTAGATTTGTCAAGTTGACAATTAACAGTATCATAATTAATTACTGAAGAGTTTAGGCCAAAGATAACTTGTAAAAATTGCAAGTGCAACTAACATATGTATATATTAGTTCTCCAAATGACCAAAAAAAACCCTGAATTTTTAAGAATAATTTTTTTTTTTGTTTTTCGAGACAGGGTTTTCCTTCCTTCCTTCCTTCCTTCCTTCCTTCCTTCCTTCCTTTCCTTCCTTCCTTCCTTCCTTCCTTCCTTCCTTCCTTCCTTTCCTTCCTTCCTTCCTTCCTTCCTTCCTTCCTTCCTTCCTTCCTTCCTTCCTCTTCCCCTTCTCTGTCTCTTCCTCCTCCCCTCCCTCTCTTGTTCTCTATCCTCCCTCTTTCCTTCTCACCATTGAATACTGAAACTGGGGCCTTGTCCCATCACTGAGCTACACTCTCAACTTCAAATCTTTCTTACTTGCTTTTAGGAATAAACAGAATGATTCACCAGAAATGACAAAATAAAGATAATCTTTCCTATGAGAAATGCAAAACCAAACAACAAACAAACAAAAATAAATGAGAAAAAGGAGGGGGATTTAGGAGCCCAAGAGAATACCTGATGGTATCAAAGGTGAATTTGTCGATTAGAAAGACATGGCTTGCTAGATTGAGATGAACACAGATCCACTGGCGCTTCAGTATGAAGCCTCGGGAGCTAGTGAGCCCTGCATGAATGGCACTCGGAACTTCTCTGCACAGGGCAGATTTAGAAACAGTCTTGCACTACAGCAAAAGGCGAAAGAGGCTGGGATGATCTGCCAAGCAAGCTTTCAGCCCATTGGAGCCAGGCAGGGAAGTATGCTAGGGAAAGTGCAGAGATGCATGTGGTAAACCACAGACCACACACCCCACCTTAGCATCTGAGGACAATTACTCGCATGACATTTTTCTCTTCTCAGGTAGACCCCGGGGATAAGTAAGGTCTCAAACAAATAAATAATCAAACCAATAAATACATGCATGTATGTATGCAGCAAAAAATAATTTAGAAAATGAAATCCACCTAGGGTTGGAGATATGGTTTTGGGTTACTTAACTCTTTCATAAGCATCAAATCAAACAGAATGAACAAAACTTGATTCCTAAGCATCCTTTAGAATAATTGCACCTCAGTGGGTACTTAACCGATTTTGAAATTCACCCATGGTCTGTATATTACCTTTCTTCGTATACTGTGTTAGGTGTCTGAGCCTGCCTGCTGTACTGACTTCAGAATATCACCAAATTTACTTCCACTGCCGCCTGCTCATCTGCTACACCCATGGCCTCAGCATGAGAAAATATTCTCACAGAAAGAAAGACTTTCAGAGTCAAGAGTTCTTCAGACTAAAGTGATGTCCTCAGAATATCATACTAAACTAAAATATAATAACCTCTTAGTATATGTTTGAAACAGTTTTTCACATTCCTTCATTAGGAATTCCTGCTTAGTAGGCAATGTAAAATGAAGGTTTAAATATAATCATAGTCATGACTATGATGTTATGTTTTCAAATGATCAGCTAAGTCATAAAATTCATCACACTTTTTTTCCTTACAGTCTCTGCCTAGTTCCTATGTGCTAAAACATATTACACAATTCCTCGAGATCTTAAATTTCTGATTGCTCCATAGTATATTTGTTTTTTCATTTCACTTAAAAAAAAAACCATTTTCTTAACTCAGAGAATTTCAAACTTGTTTGAATAAGAACAGCATGCATGCAAATGTCTGAAATTACCAACTAGGTTCACATGATCACCTTAAGATTATATGTATTTCTTCTTATTTCATTACATGGTATGAACTGATCATGAATGGCATTGGCCTTTTTTTGTTTTCAAAACAAAATCTTGTTATATGGCCCAGGCTGATGACAAGCCTATGATCTTCCTGCTTCTGCTTCCCAAGAGCTGTGATGGCAGACAAGAGGAGTCCACAGAACCCACCGAGGCATCTATTTTTACTTTGTGTTATGTGCACATTTTAGGCAAGGTGTGGTTTAGCATAAACTCTTGTTTTGTTGGCTCTGAAGTGTGTTTGCTGGAAAGATGAAGAGTTATGTTTTCTCAACATTTAACTACTCACTTCTGTGTGATTTATTTTGTAAAATGATCTTGTTTTTATATTATGCATTTCTTTGTCAGGCTATGCTTGTCCATCCTTTGAAACTCCTAGGACAAATTTATGCTTTTTGGCAATACAATTGATTTTAGGACTGGAAAAATTATTATATCAATCTTTTAGTTTGCTGTATTTAAAAAATTTGCACAGGTATACAATTAGTTTGTATTTAATACTAACAAAAGTAGTAAACCATAATAATGACACATTTCATTAAAGGTATGTTCCTTTTATTTAAAAGGCAGAATATTTAATCATCTGACTATTGCAGATCCTTTTCAACATGCATTTATTACAATATGAAACTCTGAAATTTGAATGTCCAACTCATAAATTATCCATCTTGACTTTATTGCACCCAGTACAGCCAGATCAAAAACATATGAATTACATCATACATTATCATGATGCAGTGAATTTTTTTCTTAAACTCAGCCCATTAAAATAACTTTAATGATTGTTCAGCTGAAAATATACACTTTCTTGAAAAGAGGCATGATTTGTTCTGCAAATATCATATATTTATGTGTGTTTTTCTGAAAATATATAATTACGTGTGTGTGAGAGGGAGAGACAGGGGGAAGGAGGGAGGGAGGGGAAGAGAGACAGACAGACAGAGACAGAGAGACAGAGACAGAGAAAGAGAGAGAGACAGACACACACACACAGAGAGAGAGAGAGAGAGAGAGAGAGTTTTTCCACATTTGGAAGTTTCTCTGGATATCCCAGCTTCAATTAGAGATTGCAAAATACCTTAGGTGTCGAGCAAATATTAATTATGTCAGTGGCCTTGGTGTCAGTCTGTATTGGAAATTCGCCATCTCTTACATCTTCCCTGATAGTATTTTTAATTAGCTGTTGATTCTGTCAATAATGGAATTCATTATTATTTTAAATATGATTTGTCTAAGCTAGTTCTCATCAACTCGTCTATTTGCTTTTTAAAACTGGTGCTAGTTGGTGCAAGTTCTAAGCAGAACAGCATGGTTTCAAAAATAGGCAAGATATTTTAGCAATTTATTTTACTACATGGTTACTATGTCCCCACTGATTATTAGTATTTCATGTACTTTTAAAATTACATGAGTAACATTAAAATTCTGATATTGCTTTCAACTTTTAAGGCAGCTAGGGCTTGCGATTTGCAGGAAAGGATATAATAAGAAATAATTTAGATGATAATACTGTCTACCATGTTTGTTCTTGGAGCTCTGTAGTATTGCCTCCCTGAGAGAGCAGCTCTATGGAATGTGGTTACCACACTGCTGTCCCAGTTATTCATGCTTGCTTACTGGTGCCATGAATCTAGACTGTTTCAGCTCAAAATGTACCATGATAGGATCCTTCTTTGACAGAGATTAAGTCAAGGACAGTGTTTCTCTTTCTCTTCCATACCATCAAGCTCAAAAGCAGTATTTCACTTCAAAATATTGAAATGAATGTTTCCGAAATAAATATCAACTGGTTGCATCTAAGCAAGTGAAAGAGGATGGGGTTGAGAGTCCAGTTTAAACAAACAACACCAACAAAACCAAACAAGTAAAACAACAGAACAGACAAGGCCACAAACAGCTCTCTGATCCTATGGCTTTTTGCTAGTTTATAAAGTAGATGCACTTCATTCATTTTTCTGGTCTTGTCTTTGATGATCTGGTTTAGACAATCCTAATGGACTGGCCACCATGCTTCACTGATTTAATGACCTACTACCAACTACAAAAGAACTTGCATTTCTTAACATTTCATAGCCTCTGCAAAATCTTACTTCCCTAAACTAGATGGCTTTATCTAACATTTGTTCAGCCTATTTTATATCTGAGCTCCTTATAATCAATAAATCACTTGAAAAAATTTAAACTTAGGGTAACAGGATGGTTTTATATCCTCATCCATCCATCCATCCATCCATCCATCCATCCATCTACCCATCCCTCCATCCATCATCCATCCATCCATCCATCCATCCATCCATCCATCCATCCATCCATCAGTTAACAACTCTTTATTGTCCATCCTGTGAAATATAGCATATTGAATAGTGACAGGATTAAAAGAATGACTAAGATATGGTCCTAACCCCAAAGCAGTTGAAATCTAGTGATAGAAAATGTATACTTGAAATTACAAACATGCATAGAAAAGGCAATGTTGATAATAACAATGTGTGCCATCTGAGAGCAAATCTGAAGCACGGTTCTAGGTGCTTTATCATATGAATTGTATAGGAACTCTGAAGATCAATAGTGCTATGATGATTAGATGCCACCCTAAATGAAGCTGTCAGAATGGATGCTCAATGAGCTATGAGCTTGCCTCAGATGACAATGAGCACCAGTATCTGAAAGTTTTGGTTTTAAGCCTGACTCTTCCCTATACCAACTGCAAGCTTATACATATTTTTCTGAAACTTTTTCATCCTTTGTTTATTCCTTCAGGAAGAAGGATGGGAGGGGGTAAGGGAAGGGGGGAGGGAGGAAGGAGAAGAGAGGAAAGAGGGAGGGAGTATTTAGCTTTCTTGGGGTTATAAAATAT
This sequence comes from Mus minutoides, assembly GCA_902729485.2. NCBI lineage: Eukaryota > Metazoa > Chordata > Mammalia > Rodentia > Muridae > Mus > Mus minutoides. Next base: position 2,934,147 of record LR749570.1, read on the forward strand.
CAAGAAGCATAAACTTATATGGTTCAGAAATAGAAATTTTGATTATAAAGTCAGGATGCTGTACAGACACATTAAGCCAACGTGGTTGGACTGCTTCACTAGGCAGACATTGAAAGTTTCTGAGGAAGGAGTGATTTTGGTCACTCATAGCAACAGGTGGAGCATTTCTAACATAAAATCCAAAGTGTTCTCAAATCCAAACTGTTTTTGTAGACGCACATGATGTTCATAACTCTTAAATTTTGGAACATTTCATATTTGCAGACTAGGAATGCTTAACTGGCAATGTCTGTATGAATAGTCCAAAACCCAGAGAACTCCAGCATCTGTAACACATCTGGATCCAAACATTTCAGCTAAGGGACACTCAACTGTTATTGTGGACCTAGACACTTTAGTCTATATCTCTGCCTTAAGAAATTTGGTGGCGCACGCCTTTAATCCCAGCACTCGGGAGGCAGAGGCAGGTGGATTTCTGAGTTCGAGGCCAGCCTGGTCCACAAAGTGAGTTCCAGGACAGCTAGAGCTATACAGAGAAACCCTGTCTCGAAAACCAAAAAAAAAAAAAAAAAATTATGATTTGGGGCTCAGTGGGTGAGAACACTGGATGCTCTTCCAGGGTTTAATTCCCAGCACCTATGTGACATCTCAAGGCCATCTGTAACTCAAGTTACAGAGGACCTGGAGCCTTCTGGGCATGTATGCACATGGTACACTGGCATCCACTCAGGCAAACACTCATATACATTGGGGGAAAATACCTTTAAAAAGCCATGACTAGACAAATACTTATGTAGTTGTTAAGTTCCTCCAGGAACATGCATATATGGAACATGCATATATAAAATGTTTTTCTAAACAACCCATTGTTATNAGAGGACCTGGAGCCTTCTGGGCATGTATGCACATGGTACACTGGCATCCACTCAGGCAAACACTCATATACATTGGGGGAAAATACCTTTAAAAAGCCATGACTAGACAAATACTTATGTAGTTGTTAAGTTCCTCCAGGAACATGCATATATGGAACATGCATATATAAAATGTTTTTCTAAACAACCCATTGTTATAACTGTTGCTGTTCCTTAAAAGTGACCTGTCAGTGAAGTAACCCTTTCGACCATAGCGCAAAGGACTCCATCTTGCTCAGTTTTCAGATGCCAGAGGCACAAAGCAGAGAGAAAAAGGAATTTTTGAGTCTGGAAGAGGGTCAGATTATTATTATTTTTTTAAAAAATGTTCTGAAGCCACATTAAATGCGTGGTAAAATTGAAGAGGACAAAGCCAGATGGGTGAGAGGGAATGGAGGTGGGGTACACTATCATGTGGGTTCCGTTTCCACCAAGACTAGTTCCAAAAAGTTAGCAGACCAGAGTTAACCAGTGCCTCTTAATGCAACACATATAATAGAAATGCAACTGTGAGGGTTGTCGGGGTTTAATGGCTGTGGTTACAAGTGTTTCCTGCAGCTACACACCCTGTGAACTTGGAGGAGCTGGCAGTAACTCCCACCATTTGTGTCCCTTCTCCGTGCATTTGTTTCCACGCTGCCAAGCTCTGGCTGCCGACCACACTCCCTCGCTTGCTACTGCGCTGCCGCCCCTATGCCAAGCTCACTACAACCGGTGATCAATAAGAAATGAGGTGATGCTTCTTGAATGGAAGTATCTGGCATCACTCCCAGCTGGGCGAAGTCTGCACTCAAGTTGGCCTTCTTCATTGTAACAGGATCCAATTCAGTAACTTTCACAGATGGTGAGGCTCAGAGCATTCCAGGCTCCAAAGGCTACTGAGTGGGTAAGTGGGAGCTTTAATTCCCGATGCAGGTTGGGAAATAACACCGGGCGCCTAGAGTGAACCAGGTGCTTGCTTCATAAATACTACTTTTCACTTTCCTGACAATCAGAGAGACAGATTTCTCACTTACCAGATGAGAATCTTAAAGCCTGTGGCAGTTTGGTAGTATGGCAGTGTGTGTAATACTGAGTCAGGTCTATCACCAATGCCTCACCCACTTGTGGGCCTCGGAATCTTTCCATTTGGCCATATGTGTCCTCTAGGCCATAGGTAGGTTGATTTGGTCATAAATGTGGCTACAATCAAAAAAATCACTTGGGAAATGCTTTCAAAACGTATGTTCTCTGGTTCAACTGTAGAGGTCTTAGGTATCTGGAGTATATTTCTGCTTATATCGGTATATGTATATTATATATTTATCTGACAGGGTTTTAAATATTTATAATATATTTCTCCTATATTAAACATCTATATATTATCTATGTATTTTCCATATGGCTTCTTGACCTTTGTACAACTGACATCATGGGCTGGATAATGACTTTTGTTGAAGAGGGTTCCCCCCTGCCCCCATGTTGTAGGATGTTGAGAAGTGTCCTTGCTTTCTGCTTCATAAATTCCAATAGCACCTGACCAAACTCTGATAACTTGAAGTATTATGATACCTTGAAGGTAAAAACATCCCAAGTGGAGGGAACCCAGAGATTTTCATTTTCTTAAGAAATATGGAAAAAAAACTATATCCACATTTTCTTACTATACTTTCAGGCCTTGGTCATAGTTTCTAGATAAAGGATGTGCTGACAGGGTGCGAGGAAGCAGGTTCTGGGAGACAATAAGCTGAACAGTTGAACAACTAGGAAAGCTTGCCAATGATGCGGACAATGCCTGACCTTGCTTTCCAGAGTGGATGTGCTGTCATGGCGGCTTTCCAAAGCAGGATACAATATAAAATGTGTCCAAATAAGAAAAGATGATGAAACAGCATTCTAGAATGTTCTTTGATCTCTAAAAAATTTGATACATCTGCATATTTAGAGTACTTTTGTAAGTTTACTATCAGAGTTCCAAATAGGTCTACAGTAAATGTTCTGGAATCATTAGCCTTTTACTTATTTCTGAATTTTGGAAAAAAATTCTTCTAAAGATCTTAGCAATTAAAAAAACATTTTTCCCCAAGCAAAATACTTGTCATTGTCATTTCATATCATGGTAAGAAATTAGGTGTGGGGGAGGAATATGAATACATTTCTAAAAGTGGTTTATTCTCCACCATAAAAATATAACATTGGCCGGGGGCAGAGGCAGGCGGATTTCTGAGTTCGAGGCCAGCCTGGTCTACAAAGTGAGTTCCAGCACAGCCAGGACTACACAGAGAAACCCTGTCTCGAAAAACCAAAAAAAAAAAAAATCTATATAACATTGGATGCTTACATGTAAATTCTAGTCTTAAAAGGGCTTTCTAACAGTTATACTCCCCAAAGTTTTCATAGAAAGTATTCTATTGCTAGACACAATCTATACTAAAACATACCTCTCTATTGACATAACATTTAGTGAGTTACTAGTTTTCTGATAATAGCAAATATATTTTATTTTATATATGTATATTAAACCAGTGTTCTGTGTCAACTGAACCTTTTCCCATTTTAAAAATTAGATCATGTATTCTAAACGTTTCTGAGAATTGCTCTGAATAGTTTGGAGCCTTCCTTAGAATAGATTACAACAATGCAACAATTGCATATACTAATGTGCTATGCTACTTCAGGGTATATTCATACAGAAGTATTCTTTTAAAACAAGGCTCAAGAGGTATGCTTTATAGATGCTTCCCTAAATGACTGTTGGAAAGCGTGCCAGTCCAGTGATTCATTCTATGTATTAATCCAGCTCAGCTGACAAGTGGTTGCTAATACAGCACTTCTAACATTGATTCAAACTCCATAAAAGGATTTTGGCTCATAAAGAATGCTGGCGTGGCAAGAGGATGTAGGTGTGCCCATCACTTGTCTATAAGAATACTGTAATTTGCCAAGTCTTGTTGGTGACCATCAGCATTTCTAAGAAGATATGTGTTACAGTGATCAGATGAAAGTACAGGTATTAACCCACCCATGCCACCCCTGGGCTTACACTTTGCCCCTGCAAATGGGGGGTAATCCTGAGAGACTGCCATTGACTAAAGGATGATCGTGAGTTGTGCCCACGTCTCCATCGTCTGTGTGTCGCCTCCGTTTTCACTCTCTTACCTCTACTGTAGCACAACTGTAATCAATGCCTCTTCCCAGTTACTGCAGACGCTTTAGTACTATGAAAACCAGCAACCTGATCACTTCCTCCTGTCAGCGTAAAAGGAGAACATGACTGTGTCCTGAGAAACACTATCTAGTGTGTTTTTCATAACTTCCACAGAGTGGGATGATCTAATAAGAATCTATAAGTAATTAACCAGGTCTTTTCTATCCAACCAAAGTCCCATTCAAATACATTTAAAAAAATCAGAATTCTAAAGGAGTCATAAATTGGGGTATTTTGAAAAACTGGGATTTAATCCAGTCCATGATCTGATCAGGGTTCAGTGGTAATAATAAATTGGGACTATTAAAACTGGGAATCATTCCAACATTTTATTTTGCCCAAACCACGGGACCCAGCAAATTCTACTGCAAAAGACAGGGGTATTCATTGACAAGTCAAGCCATGCTGAATTAATCATTTGTATGTAACCATGCCAAAACATGGGTGTTTTCAACAGTTTAAATTGTGCCAAAGATTAAGTTCAGTAAATAATTAATTATCAAGAGTCACTTGGCAAATTAAAGAAATCAACCTTCTGGTTTCTTTAATAAAAACATCTACTCATTTTTAGAGTAAAATAGTGGCAAAACCCTGTCAATTCATTTGTTGCTCTATGTGGGATTCAGCATGCAGTCAGTATGTGAGTTACAGCTAAAATACTAATTTACAATGTACTACCTTCTCAGTCTATAATGTGCATCATCTTCTTTTTACAAAAAAAAATCATGAACAAATGTTGGAAAAAACTGTACTCTTACTCTGGTTTTCATTTCAATTTCCAGTAACATAAAAGCCCTCCATAATTAAATCAAATACGAAGAGGTTGGGAATAGATTTTCACCCACTTGAATTCTCAAACTATAAAATGGTTTCTGAATGTTTTTCTATCTTTAAGATACATTTCGTTTATGTGGGGGAATTTGCAGCTGCATAATTAAATCTTGGTTTGCCAAATATCAAAAACACATGTATTGATTCGAACTAAGGGAAGACAAGCTGCCAGCCGATAAGGTGAGGGAGAAGCCCCTGCAGTCCTTGGAAGGCATTCCGAAAGGAAAGAAAACCAAGAGTCTTCAATCCAGACACTGAGACCGATTAATTTTCCTCAATCTTAGCTTCACCCTCACTGGCATTCTGTCTAGGTCTGTGGCTGAGAACGAGCCCCATATGTTTCCAGGCTTCTCGATGCTGAAGCTGGACACACTGTGGTCCCCCAGCGTCTTCAGTTATACACTCAAGTTTTAATACGATCCAAACACGTGATGTTTCATTAATATGACAAATGGTCTCCCTGCAAAGCAAACCTTGACATGGTATCCGTGGGATGGAAGGTCTTGGAATAACTAAATTTCATGTTATTAATTTTTTTTTTGTTCTAGTTTCAGTAAAAGGTTGTGAATTTTCATTTCTGGGTCAATAATATGGGACTTTAATGGAAATCAGTCTTTGGTGTCAATGGAAATATGTTAGCCAATATAATAATCCTAAGTAAAAAAAGGAATGGCATGTCTAAGGAGTGTATTTTTCTCTAGCCTTTCTTTACCTGTCTTGAGAAGGTACTAAAAAAAAAAGTACTTAACTTCATTACAGGCCTAAGACTTTAAAAAAAACCCATACTTTAGAAAAGATTACAAGCTTAGTTCTTAGAATTAAACAACTAAAATTAATGACATGTTAAAACAATCTTGCTGTCAGCTCATGATACTAATTTACATAATCTGAATGTGTGGGAAATGCTAATTTAATTTAGCCGGGACAAATAATCTTTGCATATTATATTGAGTTCATCATCTAGCAGTGAATAAAGACCTTTGAAACTAATGTTTTATTATGGCCCATGTCACTGAAGCATGAACAAAAATGATGAGTTTATTTAATGCAGGGTTTCATTGCCATGGACCGTTTGACTTGGGTCAAAGGGGGACACATCATAAACTCAGGAAATCGAATAGGGGATGAGAAAATCCCACTACACAACTGTGAATGAGAAACTTGGCCTTGAACACCCCAAGAAGAGTGTTATATACACTACATGAGTCAGTACTTTGGCAAGTCCAGGAGAGCTTGCTCTAGAAGTTCAGTGTGAATTCTTCTGTACTTGGATATTTCTCAGAGTCTAACATCTGGAAGATACCCTAGAGATCATATAAAGAAAATGTAGCATTAATGATGCTTGCAATTATTTTAGTCGGTATATGTCTTGGTGTATTTCATTTGCAAGAACTGATATTTTATTTATTTGAATATGTGTGCATATAATTAAGACATGGAAGAAATACATCAGTGATTGAGGTTAATAAAATTCTAATATTTACTTGATGAACTAATCTTTTCTAAATCTAGTCATTGGCTTCTTATTAGACATTTCAAGTGTCAACAAACTCACTGTTTCATAGTGCATTCTAATGTTTAGGGTGCTTCATTTTATTAAGCTGAAGAACTTCTCTCTTAAGATAATGCTCTACTAGTATCTTGAAGTAGATAAATAACAGGTTGACAAATAGATGAAGTAGAATAGGATGCAAATGGTGTTGTAAATGAATATATCCTCTCTTGTACATGAAGCTAGCTAAAGTCCAAGATCTGCCTCCCCAGGCCCTCCAGTGCTTTTCAGAAATGCAGACTGCAGTGTAGTCGCATTCTCTACGTGAGACAAAGTTTCGGGCTATACCAGGTGTGATGTGAGCCGTGTAAAATAGGAATTATTGTTTCTTCATTTTGTACATGAACTTCCAGTAATGCAGCCTAGAATGGATTAAGTTTTGGCAGGCAAATCCCCATGTTGACTCATGCTACACTTAGTCTCAACTAAAACCATCAGGCAAAAATTTCATATATTTGGTATTAAGTCAAACCTTCCACATCCTGTGTTTGTACAGCTCATTCCTGGGTCCGAATGTAAGACTTTACATTTATTCCTATTAACTTCTTTATGTTTGATTCCCCTCATTGTTCCAGATGCCTCTGCCAGCACAGACACTTGTCAGCCTCTTCAATACTTGGCACTCATGGCTAATCAGCAGGCCACCATCACTAATGTTAGTACTCAGCAGGACAGCATTAAAATAAATGTTCAAGGAAAACCATTCTTGCATGCTTATCTAGATGCAATGCTCACTGGTAATGTTTAGGCACAATTTCTCACAAACTAATAATCCTTCTAGAGTTACGTCATCTGGAAAACTGAGTGTTTCTCTGCATTATCCACAGGATATTATGAGATAATACAACTAATTACTGATATTTGGGAAGTTTCTCTTACAGTTTGTAAATTCCTGTGATTAGAAAGGGTCTCAACCCTGCACTATTGACATTTAGATTGAATAATTTATTCTTGCAGGGGAAGAAAGTCTTGTAGATTGTAAGATGTTTAGAGATTTCTATCCAGTAAAAGGCAGCAGAAGCCCTCTCTACCATTCTCTTGCAGTAATGACAACTAGAAATGTCTCTACACATACTAAACTTCCTCCTTTTCTCATTCGCAACATTGCAGACTCTGTGTTTCTATGAGCGACTCTATCTATTCTATGGTTGTGTTAACATTTTCATGGTATAGTTAGCTCCAGGTAAAGTTTCACATACAGCACTAATCACTCCTTTAACAGGAATTATATTGTGTCTAATCTATAAAAATATATGAATAATAATAAAAATAATATGATGAATAAGTGGAAGGGAATCATATCATCCTAAAGTTTAGAACAAAGGTTAGATTAATAGTAGGACAAAGACAGAATAAAGATATTGAAGCTTCCCCAAGATTTGTGTGATTTAAGAGGTAATCTATAAGGACTTTGTACCTAATGATACTAACCAAAGTACTATCTGGAACAGTAAAAAATAGTTAGGCAGATAACTGTTCAAAAATGGAAGACAAATAATATATGTATGCTAATCACACAAAGTAGTCAGCAGTGATCAAGATGACATGTGCTAAAAATCCAAATGGCACGGGGAAGTATTGGAAGATGGTGATGTGAGAATATCTCGGCAGCACGGATATCAAAGGATAGGTAGGTATAGAGTCTAACAGATCCAAGATGTTTTTCATGAGTTTATGACCTTTCCCTACCCCTGTGGTACAGGGTGATAATTCTAGAGCAGTGGTTCTCAACCTGTGGGTCATGACCCTTTGGAGGATTGATGGACTCTTACACAAGGGTCCCCTATGGCAGAATTAGTAAGCAATAAGACAGTTTGACTCATTTCAAGGAAACAAGTTTTGAAAACACAGATATTTGCATTATTATTCATAACAGTATCACAATTACAGTCATGAAGTAGCAATGAAATGATTTAATGGTTGTTGATCACCACAACATGAGGAACTGGATTAAAGGGCTGTAGCATTAGGAAGGTTGAGAACCACAGCTCTAGAGCCTCTGACTCATGCTGGACTGGGTGCACTGAGAAGGACTCTTCACATGTCCATGGAAGAGCACATCCGCTAGGCAGGATGCTTCAGAGAGTGCCCATGAAGAAAGGTGATAGTATCTGTAGTCTGGGCCACTTGCTCTTAATAGGGAAAATGTCTGTGTATGCTATTTCATAAACTGAGAAGGCCTAATGTTCTAGCTGCATTCTATTCCTCCAAGACAGTCTTTCTCAGGTTTGAGGAAGCGGGAGAGTCACCTCAGATTTATCTGTTGAATGTTAAACAATGATTCTTGGATGGAAGCTCCCAAGATTTGATTCTTCAGAATGGGGTGGGGCTCCGGGATCTTCATTTTTAGAAAATCCTTCTAGTGATTCCGTTGGACACAGGTGACCCACAGGCTGTATTTTATGGCTTAAATCATATATAATTTTTTCCTGTCTGCATTTTTGGTAGTATCTTTTTGGTTGTATAGTGAAGGAAGTTGATTTAGACTTTCATTAGTGTGTTAGTAAACCAGTTTCTCAAAAAAATCTATTTTAAAAAAATCAGATAGGAGACTGATATCCAATATATATAAAGAACTCAAGAAGGTGGATACCAGAAAATCAAATATCCCCATTAAAAAGTGGGGCACAGAGTTAAACAAAGAATTCTCAACTGATGAATACCAAATGGCTGAGAAGCACTTGAAAAAATGCTCAACATCCTTAATCATCAGGGAAATGCAGATCAAAACAACNGCCTAGTTGGCCATCAGTGGGAAGAGAGGCCCCTTGGTTATGCAGACTTTATATGCCCCAATACAGGGGAACGCCGGGGCCAAGGGGTGGGAGCGGGTGGGTAGGGGAGCAGGGCCAGGAGGGGGGAGGATACAGGGAACTTTCTGGATAACACTTGAAATGTAAATGAAGAAAATATCTAATAAAAGTTGAAAAAAAAAGTAATTTATAATATTGGTGTACCCATTTCAAAGAGCTAATGGCCAAACTAGCTCACTAAATTCCTGAAAACTTAAAAATTGGTTCTGATAAGCTCCTATTCCCAGTGCTATACACTATGTACTTTATTTAATGGCTTTAAATGCTTTGAAAATGGCTAGTGGAAAACCACTATATGCAAGAGAACTATGACAGAAGCAATAAGATAGTTTGACTCTTTTCAAGGAAACAAATTTTGATTATATCAAGCAAAAGGGACATTAATAACATTTATCAATATTTTCTATTTTTATTTTTCCTCCATGGCCACTCTCCATAAAGAATGGAAAACTTGCTGAGATCTATGAGAGCTGTAAATTGGTTCCCCATGGATGATGGACAGCCAGAAATCCAGTACTCCAGGGTTGGGAACAACACCACACGGTCAGCCTCCACCTCCACCTCCACCCTCTGTGGTCCTCAATCTATGAGTGTTGAAATGCCTGGCCATTAATTATATAGCACCCACCCCTGAAATCAGCTCCTTCACCTTCTTCTTTAGCACCTGATTGAGACATGGTTGTCTGTATGAAACCCATATTGGATCTGTTTTATGTGTTCATGTGTGCAGGGTGGCTTAAGTGCAGGCTAATAGTACAGCCTTTTCAATATTTTTCACCAGACATATTTTAAGAATATTGGACCTGAAGCCTGTATAGTCAGCTGAGGCAAATTTACAGCTTTGCTTTTAAGAACAAAACTCCCATAGGCACCTGCTTCCTAAAGGCAAAACCAGAAAGGAAATGAACTCTTGCTTAAAGGCAGCCCACATTATTTTATGAGTTATCAATTTTCTAGCTGGCACACAGTCCACTCGCTACTGGGAGATTTTACCCCTGTCTCAAGTAAGCAATGAACTGCAAAAAATGTCCAGTCTGCATTCCTGAAAACAGCTCAGATTCCCAAAGATGAGGCATGGGGGCAGTCTCAATAAATGAAGTCAGGGGACCTGCAAAGGTCTATGATGCAGGCTTATAGTGCAGATGTCTGTGCCAATGCATGCATTAAAGTCTGTGCCAGAATTACATTTACATCACAGGATTTCTGCATCCTGGCCTATGATGGGGTGACCCTTTCTTGTCTTTAGGGGAGCTCTGTCAGGTGAATAGTCAACATCAATGTAACATTTGATTTCCTTTTAACTGTTCTGGTGACCCTGGAAGCAGAGCTTATCAACTTCCCAGAAATGAGAAAGAACTAAATAGCACCTCTCTTCTTATTGTAAAGTCAGCCTTCTCAATCAAAATTGTGTGCAGGATGGGGTAAAAGGTTAACCAGAGATATTTTAGACTGCTGTGCTCTAGAAAACACAATAAATAGATGTGCTTTTCTTAGTACATATGCTACAGTGAAAGATATAAGAATGGGCACTAAAACAAACAAACAAACAAGACGCAAGAGGATAAACTTAGCTAATAACAAATGAAAAACTGGATACATTTGACTTCCCCTGAGAAATAACAAATACATAAAATTAGATCCAGCCCTGTCTCATCTTAGTCTTTCTCTGAGCTTCAGTTTGTTCAGAAGGTAAAGAATTTTCAGGAGACACGGGAGTATTCAATTGAATGTTTTAAAATCGGACATTTTCCCATCTATGTGGGGGAAGTGCCAGAGTGAACATCAAAGATGTATGAAGGACCACTCTTGTCCAGATGGAACAGGATGCTCCTCCAGCAGGAGCGTTCGGCCTCATGAACCGCCATTACTGTCTGTCTATGAAACTGGCCCTTTTGCAGATGGGCAGCATGTTTTCAGCTTGCTGATAGCCTAATAAAAGACAGTAGCTTTTGAAAAATGGAGGACAGGGGGACATGCGCTCAAATTACATGACCAAATGGAGTTAGCAGAATATAATTAGGAAAGGCATGTAGCAGGCTGTCAAAAATGAGGAACAGACTAGGGGAACTTGAGAGTTCTAAACATCAATATAAAAATGACCTTTGGATTAGCAGGGGGGTGGAGGGGATCATTCTTTAAGCCATGGGAAAATATGCACCGAAAGAGTCAGAACCAGGAGAGACACAGAATGGGACTATAGGTTCTGACAAGAGGAAGATGCAGCTATGATTTCTTCTTAGAAATATGATAAAGGTTCCCTGGCAAGGTGGGTTGCTTTATCAGGGAGGGCCCAGCTCTCTGGTGTGCTTCTTAAACTAAAATCCCTCCAGTTGATTATTGGAAGTTGGTAACTTAAACACATATTCCATGGTCCATAAAGGGAGGGCTCTGAGTTTTCCTTACCTCTCTCTTTCCTCTTTCATTCTTTCCAGCTCTTCTTCCTCCTGGTGCCCAGACTTCTGCGTACCTTTCTGCTCAGCCTTCCCGACCTTATCATCTTTCTTCTTTCCGAATCTAGAAGGCAAGGACAAAGTTCACAACCCACACTTTTTCTTTGGCAAATGTAAGATACGGATGACATGTGCTCAGCCTGCTATAATTCTTTATTTCTAAAGAACACAAGAATGCTGGCATAATACAAAAGCAGGAAAATAACACAGTTGCTGAATCTTTTTCTCTCCTTTCTTTCATCTTTTCATTTACATGCTCATTTTGTATCAGGTATAACATTATGTGCTTAAAAGTGAATAATTTTGACTATTAATTCAATGAAGAATTAAAAAACAGAATGATTATCATTCATTTGTAACTAAAAACTGAACAATTTTCTAATGAGACCCTCTAGAACTGCGGTCCATTGCCACCCTTTAAGGTAAAACACATGAGATAATGCAATTACAGGTAACAAAGGACCTTACCGAAGTCTCATTTTAATGTGCTCCTTTGACTCAAAAGCTCCAAGGGAAATGGGGCAGGGTGGCGGGTGTTTCTGAGCACTGACACGCAATTCCCACTGGTTCTGTCCAGGGCTGGGATCAGAACTTGTCTACACTGTGTTCTATTCTCTTTCCAGGTCGCATTTATCCAACAACACAGCCCCCAATTCCCAAATTGCTCTAGGTTATCGTGCTTAGCACATCTGTTCCATCTGTAGCTAAATGTACATAGCAGCAACCATGGTACATTACCAGAGCGTCACATTTCCTCAGCATGTGTAGAAAAATGAAACCAGCACGCTTGAAATGAAATAAGGCTGTGGCTGTGGCTGTGGCTGTGGCTGTGGCTGAACTATTACTGAACCCATCCCGACCTTAATGTGTGTGACAGGTGACATGAATGAAGTGATCAAGAAGAGTCCCTCCACGACACACATAGGTTCTTCGTAAACCTTTAAGGATTTATTCCCCCTTTTATTAAAGAATAGCAAACTTTAACCATTTATGTTAGCTCCCATATAATATCTGTCTGTCTGCTTGTCTATTCATCTGTCCATGTATCCATCCATCCAAACATCCATCTATCCATCTGTCTATCTACCTATTTACAACTTGGGGATTCTTACAAGTTAGTTGTGCTTGGGTTAGCTTTTGTCCCCTTCCCTGCTGATATACACACAAAGAGATCCTGACAGAATTTCTTTACGTGAAGATGTGACGCCAAATTTGAAGGTGGGCTTATATTCTCTCTGACTAGAATAGTAAAATTTTAAAAATTCACAAAATGAGCTCTTGTTTAGGTCTTCTTTGGAATTCTTCTTGGACTGAGTTTCAGTCATGGAAGATGTTGTTAACAAAGAGTAATGGAGCATCACACCTGCAAGGTCCATGGCTCAGGTTAATAAGCATGCTGCTAGCATGGGATAGTCTGCAGAAATGTCAACTAGTCTTGGTTCTTCTCCCCACTTTTCAACTTACAGGTTTAGTTAACTGGTCTTTTCTCACAAACTCCCCTTACCCATCCTCATCTACTATTATAATTTTCTTACCATCTTCAGTTCTTCCTGGGACTTTGGTCAATTGTCAGCTTTAATTAGTTAGCTCTAAGGTCTTAAACACACACACACACACACACACACACACACTTTTGTACTTTATACAATGTATTTTGATCATATTTACTCTCAACTGCCCCCTCTAATATTTTCCAGATCCCTTACATCCCTACCACTGAGCTTCATGTTCTCTCTCTCTGTCTCTCTCTCTCTCTGTCTGTCTCTCTGTTGCAGAATATTTAATTACACTGTGAACCCTGAGGTTGTGTTATTTGCTGGAAAAAAAACCCAACCCTGTTTATAGTTGTGGTGTGGCTCAGCCCTTAGCAGATTCCTTTAATCACAAACAGTGAAGGCAGTTGGTTTGTTAAAGGAAGCACATATGTTTGAAAGTGATGTCTAGTTGAGTGGCAGACAAAGAGACAAATCAGAGAAAGAGTTGACAAAATAGGATATGTCTAACTCTCAAGAGAAGAAAAGGAAGCTACATAAGGGGCAGCGCAGAACAGAGAAGGAGGAGGCAGTTTTACTGGGACAGTTTTACAGAGACATGTCTCAGAGAAAACAAGCTAGACACAGGTGAAGACAGACCAGACCAGAGAATGAAAATGAGTCACAAGATTCCTAGATGAGGCTAAGCAGAGCCATTCAGTAAGAAACTGAGAGAAGCTAGATTGAATCAGGCAGCTTGGAGAGGAGTTTGAGCCAGAACAGCTGAGTTGAATCAGTCAGCCAGAGATCAGAAAGAACTGGAAAGGAGTGAATTATTGAGCAGTTAAGTCTCAGAGACTGACAACATGCTAGGCCTAGATAAGTTTATATAGAGGCTAGAAGCTTCTAGGACTAGGGTTAGGTTAGCAGACAGGGCAGTAAGCTTCAGAGATAACAATCACTCAGGAGAATAAAAATTACTCTTTCACATTTACTTATTTTAAGTCCTTGATACTAATTTGTGCTTTTCATGTATTCATAGGTGGCAATCCAACTAGGAGCCACACTCTTACAGAAAACTGTCTCTCCCCTAGAAGCTATCATCTGTCCATAAATTCAGATCTTCAGGTAGGGGTGCAGGCTTACAGACCCCTGTCCCTTCACACTAGAATATTGACTGTCTTGATTTTGTTCAGGTCTTATGTCAGCAACCACAGATGTCAGTGCATGAGCTCAGTGGTCCAGTTGTTCTCAGAAGACGCTGTCTCACTCCAGTCCTGCCCAGCTTGTGGCTCTTACCATCATTCTGCCTCCTCTTCCACAATGTTCCTTGACCTTATGCAGATGGTGTTAGGTGTCCCATTTGTGGCTCAGTGCTCCACTGACTTATTCTCTACATTTCATCCCTCCTCTTTTTTTTCTATTCTGTTCCATTTCTCAGTTCATTGCTGTTCTTCACTGAAGGTATGACCTGGTATCATTTTGTAGAAGAAGCTAGGAAACAACCCCCCCACCCCCAAAATGCAGACAGAAATATAAGAACGTCAACTTTCAAATGTAATTCAGATTTGCTGATATATTCAAGGCCCCACTGTAACCTACAGAGCAGGAGACATCTAAATAAGATTTCCATGAATAGATTCTGTGGCTTCCTATATAGCATTCAGGAGAGGCTATGGGATCATTTTTACTCTAAATGAATTCACAGGAGAAGTTAGTATCTTCGTACATCACGTAGATAAAGAATCCTTCTGTCGAGACGCTATTGAATATAATAACATTTGGACAGAAAAATTCAAAACTTTGGGGAGCTGGGGTAGAAAAGATGCCTTAGCAAGTCAATGAGAGCTGAATGTTGCCAAAACTAAAAGCTTGCTCCCCTCCACCCACATCCTGTATTTTATTAAAAATTTGGAGGTTTCGCATTTTCTGAGATAAAAGCAGCCTTGTGTTTGAAGGGTAAAAGTCCCTGTTTACCTTCATGGCTCTCGACACACCCAAGGCATAGTTTTTCTTTGGTATCTAAACTATTTCACTCAACCGACAGGTCATAACAGCCTGCTTGGTTCCCACCACAACAAAGTATGTTTTACTGTTAGTTTTAACTTCTGCAAAGGCTTTTCTTTTCTTTTCTTTTCTCTTCATTTTTTTTTTTAAATCAAGAACTAGCCACTAAACCAGTCAGTTTCCCACAACTATTATAAATATTTCATTTAAAGTCCATTCTCTTTACATTTTCTACCCAAGGCGAAAGGTGACATAGCTGCCACAATCCTCTGATTCACGGAGGATTGGGTGGGTATTTTGGGGACAGAATTAGGAAATAATGGTCCCAAGAAGGGCATCACCTTGTCTAAATGAAGAAACCAAAACCCACAAAGCGAGTTGCATTTTACCTACGCTGATTTCTCAGGCCAGCTCTGCAGTCACCTGACTCCGCTTGCAGTGGCAGAGCGAGCAGCAGGCCTTGAGCCATGAGGAGGAAAGCATCAATTTGCTATTTCCTTTCCCCAGCATCCCTGTGGGAGGCCATTTCACAGCGTCTTATCCAGGACACAGAAAGAGAGTTTGTGATGCTCATCTCCCTGTTAGCTATTTTGTGAGAACGGTCATGGGGCTCTGGACTGGCTGGGATCATTGCTTTGCATGCTGGGGGTTTGGAAAAGACCTTGCATTCCCAGCTTCTCTATCTGTTGCCTTAGAAATCTGTGAGTTGGCCATTGTGGGCCAGGTGCCTCAAGGAAACTGCTTATAGGTTAGCCTGGCTTTGTAGGAAAGACTCTTGGCTGAAAAATTCTGAGCACACATATGGTTTCGATCAATAAAATTTTATTTTCCGTGTACCCAGGTAGTCTGTTTAAAGAATCCCATGATGGATCATTTTGTAAAGTGGAAAAATCACCTTTCAACATATTCTTTGAGCAAATTTACATTTTCATGAATAAGTTTGCTTCAAACAACTGACCCTGCTCATTTCTTTAGAGGTTACATGGAACAGCTTTGTGAGAAACTTCAGTCTCTCCCTCCCTTACTTTCTTTTCCTTTTTTTCTTTTCTTTTCTTTCTCTTTCTTTCTTTCTTTCTTCCTCTTTTTCTCCCCTCTCCCTTTTCTACATTCTTTCCTTTCACTTATTCCTGTAAAATATTTATTATTCACCTACTATGTGCGTGATACTCTTATAAACATCTGATATAGGTTCATCTCAGTCTGTGATACAAAACTACCCACTAACCGCATGGAGATGGCCTCCTAAGACAGAGGCCTTTCCTAAAGCAAGTTTAAGTGGACAATCTCAAGCTGTGAAGGATGTTAGAGAGATCCTGATAGGGACTTGAACAGCTAGAACATGCTCAGGTGCAGAAATGCTATTTATCTGAGACTATACATTTAGGAGGTTTAGTAAGTAGAATAGAAGGAAAGTCTTGGATATGGTGGAAGTAGTACACACAGAGACAGTGAGGAGGGTCCTTTCTGGTCAGTGAAAAGGATGGCTGGAGCTGAGACTCACTCTCATGGGATGTGGGCAGCAACAGCTGAAGGACTGAGAGGAGCCTGGAGTGGAGTACAGGAGACAGGGGGTAGGGTGTTCTTTAGTAACAAGGGGCACATACACTGGTGAGAAAAACGATGGATCGGAAGAGGTGGTGGAGGAGATACAGAGGAGCTGCCACATCCTTTTGGACAGAAGTGACAATCTGTGAGGGGTATCTTCAAAAGACCACCCTGGTTGATGAAGTAAGAAGCAGCAGGACAACAGCAAAGCAGGCACATGAGTTAGGCTGCTCTGGGGTGGCTGCGGGAGGCATGGTGGTGCCCACGTGGCTTGGCTGGAGAAGTGGACGCTGAGAGCTGACAGTGACTTGGAACTGTCAAGGCAATGGAGGGGGAGTGAAAGTTCAAGTTTAAAGTGCACTTATTTCCTCTATATTTATTTTTAAAATCTAGTGTATGCCTGTGCATACTGATGTCTAGGGTGTACGTGCATAATGTGCATGCAAACGTCAGAGGACAGTGTGTGGGAGCTGCGTCTCTCTACCATATAGGATCTGGGGATTAAACTCAAGTCGTCAGGCTTGATGGTAAGCACTTTACATGCTGAGCCCTATTACTGGCCCTGAACATGAATTTGGTACACTGTCAAGAAGCCTCAGCAAACAGCCCCAGTACCAAGTCTGAGGAATTGTAGCATCTAAAGGTTTTATAGAGGACAGAGGCAGATGAACATATTCTTTAAAAAAACAGACTAAGGAAGACTATTGGGAAAGTGTGTCTGTAAAAGTATCTGCACTGCCTGGAGGGGGAGAACACAGTCAACAGATGGGGATGCTATTTAGCAGTCCAGTGAGGTGTCAGCTGACAGGTGTTCCCAGCCTGGGGAAGGGACAGTGGAAAGTTGCGAACACGAGTCAGGTGGGCAAGATCTCTAGAGCAGGCTATAGCGTCGAGAGCCTATTCAGCAATCTCAGGAAGCTGAGATGGCAGGGTGGGAGCTCACGTGCAGGAGGATGTAGAAAAAGGAGCTTTCAATTGGATTTATAGTGGGGAAATTTGGCTTGCCTGTAGGAAACAAACGAGAAAGAAAGAAACAGAGGAAGGGCAAGTTGGAGACGGAGGAGAGGAGAGAAGAGAATGGGCTTTTTCTTTATTGCTCTTCCTCTTGCTTTCTTTTTCACTGTTTATAAAGCATGACACTTCACCTTCCCTGCTTCTGAATACGCACTATGTACACTAAGTACAAGCATCTTGTTGGGCTGCTCTGCCCACCCTCCCTCCTCCAATTTTCCACTATCCAAAGTGAAACTCTCTATTCAGGAATGACAATGCCCTGTTCTCTCTTCCAGTTTGTGGTGACCATCTTACATTCTGTGGCTCTAAACATGACTCATGATTATTTTAGGTACTACATAGAAGCAGGATCATACTATCATTGTTCTTTTGTGTGTCTCTTATTTCATTTTGCATAACTGTTGTAGAATGCAAGAGACTCTCACTCCCTTTAAATGCCAAGTAGGGCTGTCGAGATTCCTCAGCTGGTAAAGGTTCTTGCCACGAAGCTTGATGACCTAAGCTCAAGCCCTGGGACGCACATGACAGAGGAGTTCTCACTTCCATAATTTTTCCTCTGACTTACACATATGTGGGTGTCACACATTTACACACATATACAAGCATACGCACATGCATGCACAAATGGATAAATGAAATAGAAATAATAAATAAACAAAGGTCAAATAATATTCACATATCCTGTTTGATTCCACGGCTCAACCATAAATGCCATGTGGGCTTGACCCCATTTGTTTGTTGTGCCCAATGCTGTTGTTCACTTTGATGCATGGGAATTAGCATTCTTGGTAAGGGGAGACGGCAGAAATATAAAGGCACTTAGAAAGATGAGGCCTAGGTTGAGGGAGGAGCCTCAGAAAGCAGCAGTTGGAGAAGAAATTGATCTGATTACAGAGTTAAGAATGAGTAGGCAGAGGTGTTCAGAGGAAACGGGATTTTGAGCCATAAAATATAAATCCTTGGTGAAATTTAAGTAGTCAGTGGTAAAAGTATACAATAGAGAGGAAAACATCAGAAAGAATCCTAGGAAGATAACGGCCAGACCTAGAGAATGCTGCTATTTTACCTGAGTAGGGAACTTCCAGAATCCATGTGGAAAGGTAGAAGGTGGTAATGTTAGAACCACACATCTGAGCATCTGTTCACAGATGCGAACCTGCTACACATCACACTCAGGAGGCTCCTAACTTTGACTTGGTGACATGATGCTGTCAGTGGGTTGGGCTTCATTCCTAACTATCCTGGTCTGATGTGGTCCATAGGTCACAGCTTGGACATGCCTTCTACTTTGCAAAGGGAGTGAACAACCAATATCATCTTTCAGGAAAATAGTTACCCTTTCTCAACACAGCTAACTGAACAACCTTAGTACATTGTTTCCCATAGAGTAAAGATTATAATATGGTTTTTGCTAGTTATCTCTGTCTTCAGTTCTTTCTTTATGGCTTCTAGATAATGGAAAATTTCAAATTCTTCCCAGACCCTGAACACCTGAACAATGGATTATTTTCACAGTGGGTATGACTCTCACCCTGGTATTTTCCATGTTTCCTCTCTCATTTAATTCATATATTAATACCACCAAGTTCTGTCCATAGTTTCTCCTGGAACTTACTGAGTAGTTTATGCAGTTGCTGTCTTGTGCCTCCACTGACCACATAGCCGGGCGTGGTGGCGCACACCTTTAATCCCAGCACTGGGGAGGCAGAGGCAGGCGGATTTCTGAGTTGGAGGCCAGCCTGGTCTACAAAGTGAGTGCCAGGACAGCCAGAGCTACACAGAGAAACCCTGTCTTTAAAAAAAACAAAACAAAACAAACAAACAAACAAACAAAAAGATAGCACTCTGGAAAGAATACTAAAAATGTTTGGCAAGAACAATATTCAGATTTTGTCTTCAATCAGATACAATTATGAATCCAAAGGGAGCCCAAAATATAGCTTTTCCTGCTGCAATAAGGAGATATTTGTGGGCACCAATGATATTTTAGAAAAGGCTACAGAAGCTGGTCATCCATGATACTACAATTAGAAACTCATGGATCAATGTCAGAAGTTTAAAACACAATCTTCACAGTCATTATGTTTTCTGAATTTGGATAATGGTCCCTCTTCCCCATAACTGGCTGTTTTCAAACTATGCCTGATATTTTCTCTTCATTTTATAAATTATACAGTTTGAAAAAAGCTCAAGCTAAGAATGGGGGCAAAGAAGTTCATGGGCCTTTGACTACTATCTCCATAGTCTATTCTGCAATCCACCCATAAAAGGTTTCTGTTGTCTGATTTATTCCAAAATGGGCTCAAAATTAGCATATGTGTATGCTGATGAAAACTCCCATGTGTTATAGTCTCACAGGGTTTTGTGCACTTCAGCTATTGCTTCCCTCTAAAATTTATGTCACAAAGGTCTTAGCTCATTTAGCTCACAGAGTTTCCATTGTGCTGGAGAGTTAATGAATCTGATAAAAATTCAGTGAAAATTGACCAATTAGTCCCCGCCCCTATTGTTTTGGCCACCTAGGAGCCATTACCTACTTTTATGTTAATATTATGAAAAGAATAATGAATGGATTCACTCTTTTGTTTGTTACAGGGCAATCTCTATTAAAAAGAAAATATTGGAATTTGATTTGGGCGTCCCATGGATACTGCTGTGATGGGTTTATGGACTGGATGTGGTTCGTCCCAGAAAGATTCAGATGCTGGAACACAGTTCCCACTGTGTTGATGTTTAGAGTTGGTGGTTGACTTGAGAAGTGGTGTACCTAGTGCAAGGTAATTAGGTCACTGAGGTACCATATCATAAACAGACTAGTGTCTTTTTTAAGAGTGGGGGTTACTCCTCTTGTGAAAAGGATGGGCCTCAGAGGATTGAACAGATTACCATGATAATAGACCGTTACAGAGGATGGTCTGCATTTGCTCCCTCTCTCTCCCCACATTCACACTATTTCCCACTTCTCCTTCCATGATATGACACAGTATAAGGCCAAATACATGCCACTGACATGCCTTTGGGTCTCCACAACTGTAATCTAAAGAAACCTCATTCTTTAGAAATGACCAGCCTGGAGTATTTTTGTTACAGCCGTGAAAAGCAGTCTAAGAAACCTTACTAATTCCTATGACTCTCGAGGAGGAAGATAGAATACTATTAATCACAGAATGCCTTTCAGAACATAAAGACTGTATTTAAAGCCTATCCATCTAGTTTATGCCATGCAAAAACAGGTAGGGATTGGTTTTCTAGGATGTCCACACAAGTAAAAGCTGACTGAGTTAATATTTCAATAGCTAAAGAAAAACAATCTAAAAATCTTTCTTGAGTTGGGGTGATGGCTCAGTTGTTAAAGTGCTTGCCATTCAAGCACAGGAACTTGAATTTCGATGCCTAACAGCTACACACACACACCCAGGCAGGTATGGTGGAGCATGCCTATAATCTCATCCAGAAAGATCCTACATGCATGCACGCACACACACACACACACACACACACACACACACACACACACACAAGCACATCTCTTTTATTAATCTTAAGATAGTAGGGCAATTGAAATCTTGAAATTAAGATTTGAAATCAAAACACTAATTCTAGAGATGTTTAGATATTCCTCTCAGGTATTCCTTTAGGTTTCTAAGAGGTTGACAAGTTGTGTTAAAACAACAAACACGTTTAAGTCCATGAATACACTTCTACCTTTAAGGATAAGTCCCACCCCCAAGCTTAAGCATCTCCTTTTTCTCTGAGGTGTCCCTCACCTCTGGGGTGTGTCTATTAAATGGGGTAGGAGGAAATGAGAGCATTGCAGCAACCTTTTATTCCAAAGCAGGGAGTCTTCAGATCCCAAATATGTTGTTGTTTATTTTTAGGCTTAAGAAACAGGGAGGTCTTTCACCACTGTAGGATTGTTGCCTAAGTGGATCAGACAGCTGCTGGGCAGAGGCTCTCACTGTGCTCAGGCTTCACTCAGCTGCTGGGAACCCTTGAGCTAATTTACTTTCCCCATTTTGAGGGGCTAGAAAAGGAGACATGTTTGGAAACATTGAATACATTAAGAAAATCCTAACGGGTTCGGGAAGCAAAGCAAACACATAACACCAATAACCAACATTCCTGAACACGAACGCAACCGGAGCCTGGGGAAGGCTGATTCCTAGGAACCAGCGGAGGGACGTGTCAACCGCACATTAGTATGGTTGCTGATCAGTTTTGTAAGGAGCACAGACTAGACTCTGAGGTTATTAACTCAGCACTTAAAGGTTAAATAAAAGGGGAAAAGGGAGAGATTTGTGAGAAGGAGGTCAGAAATTAAAACTAAATAAAAATGAGCATGAATGAACGAGCAAGAAAGATAAAGATACTAATAAGGTCTGATCTTCAGATCCACCGAGGGACTCTACAAAGCTTATTAGCTGTCACGGCCACCCTGAGCTTTAGCTGCTCTCTTCCTCTATGCTTTCCAGAAGCAAATGCTCTTCAGGAGCGCGGTGAACTTTGATTAATTGCTTTCATACCCTCTCGCTGGTTTCAAGACATGGTAGGCAGGAGCCTCAGTGACTCAGACTAAACACTTAGGATTTCTGGGAAATACATTTAACATTGAAGGAGTGCATTAAAGAAATAGATCTTTTTGCATTTTAATGTTCTCTTAATAGTTAGAAAGGCTTTTCTGTTTATTAAATGTTTACTTATTTTGAAGTGGAGGAGTGTGCTCATGCCTTCTTCCTTTTCCTCATTTTTAACTGGATCTCTGGGCTTCTCTGAAGACCACTTGAATAAGTCCACACCTTGGGTAGCCTGTTCCCCAAACCCGAATCCCAAATTTAAACATGCCATGTGGCAGGAAGTCAGATGTCTTTCAACGGTAGAGGTTCCGTTCTCATGTGTGCTATTATGCTCTTTCTTCTGCCTTCCTTCCATTTTTCTCTATTTCCTTTGCCAAACCCAAAAACTCAGGAAAGAAAGCCTGTTTTGAGAGCCAATCCTACCTGATGCGTAACCTTTCTCTGTTGGCTGCCAGTGGTTTCTCACCCATGCTAGCCTTCCCAGGCCCAACCTGTTCAAGTGCAGTGCACTCTGACCACAGGTTCATCCTGCAGACGGAAAGGACGCTGAAGCTGCCAGGTGCAGACCTGTGGGGTCAGCACAGCTCAGCCCTGCCTGGGAAGTGAAACGCTAACTCTTGTTAAAGAACCTAAATTCTGGGAGGAATGCTTACAAAGGTCTATGTAAGTTGGAGGTTTTATCTGCAAGCCTTATATCAAATGTAAACACAACCAAGAGCCCAATAGCAGGAGTTAACATGCATATAATTTGCTTATGATTTCTTGTTAGAAGGAACAGTTGACAGTGCCTAACTTGGAAGTAAAGAACAAATGGACAGTTTGAAAAAAGTGACTTGTATGAGTGTGCTCACTGACAATGATTTTACTAAGGACCATTTAAAAGGGAATCCTGAATGATGCCACCCTGTCTTCAGATGCTAAAAGAAGAAGGGTAGATTTTCTTCACGCAGACTAAAAAAGGATCAGTGTTGGAGCTCCAGACCCAATCTAAAGGGAACAAAACTTGACTTTATAACTCCGATTAAACAAAAAGAAATTATCGCTTTGATGCCCAAATTAGCATCTTTTTTCTAGCCTATGGAATTAATTGGTTGAATGACAAAGAATTAGTGCATTAGGGTGAAAACTGAAATCATATTTATCTGAAGTTTAAAATTAAGAACATACAGTGTTAACTATTGCTCATCTAATATTCTTTTATGTTCTGTATCTTCTGAACCTTCTGCATGGCACATATGAGGATTTTCATATCCCTCTTCCTTTTAACATATAAAACCATCCTTGAAAAGACAATGAGAACATTTCAGATTTCCCTCCCCATCCTGGAGGAGGGAAACTTTTCCATTGTGCCATAAAAAAAAATCTAAGATTATGGGGATTTTTTTTGTCTCACATTTATTATATAAATACAAAGGAAGCTAAGTAATTAATGCAGGATCGAGCTGGGGAGAGCCTCACACAATGGGAAGAGTGATTATGCTGCAGTGTAATAAGTGATACTAAGTTTGAAACTTTTCTTAAAGGGTGAAAGCTCTCCTTAACTTTGGTTTAAAATACTACTTTTTTTCTGAGAATAAAAGACAATTTTGAATATTGTAGAATATTTTGGGCTATTTTCTGAGAGATCACCATTCATTAGAACTCCTAGTTAGTGCGTTGATGGGGGCCATAACATTTTGCTGACCAAACAAGCTCGTGTAGGTATATTTATCTTTAGTCAGGAATGGATGGAGAATGGATTCAGGAAGGAAGTGTAGAGATGAGGAAGGCTCGTGCTGATAACCAACATATATAAACTAGGGCACTATTTCGACCACCCGTCACACATGAGCTAGTCAAGGAATGGGGCTGGTCTTTCACAAGAAAATCCTAAAGGGTTTGGGAAGCAAAGCAAACACACTTCTGTTGTTTTCATCCAACAAGCACACGAGGCGTAAGTACCTCTTTGTGCCAAGTCTCGCATGAGGTGCAGGGAATATAAGCCTATTAGTTAAACATGGTTCCTACTGTCTTCCTTAGTAATGTGTGCATAGTAAAAGATGGAGTCAGGTTATCAGGGAAAATCTTACTTACATCATTTCTTCACATTCTCTATTTCAAAAGAAGGATCAAAGGGCTCCCCTAACTCAGCCAACCAATCTTCAAGCTTTCAGTGTCAAAAATATCCCCCCAAACCACAATTCCTTATCTAACTTAAGTTAGATACAACAGCAAGCTATCTACAAATACCATGTCTTCAGCCTCAACAAGTGGAGATGGACCAACGATTGTTTATCTCCCAAAAGTAATGACTCCTTGGCTGCCTTTGTGCCATGAGGGCACAAAGTCTCTGCAAGTTAAAGCTCATGAGGACCAGTACTTCCCTGTTCTCCAAATACCCCTATTTCAGAAATGGTAGGCCAAAGAGTAGCATGAATTTAAAACCAAAGCCCTCACAAAGATGATTAAAGTGAGAGATACCATCTATAGAAATAACTCACTAGTACCTTTGGCTTCTGATTTTGTCAATACTAGAGTCCCCTCAAAGTTAAGTTTCAAATCTGTATGTGTGGCATGAGGTAGGCACTGTGCTGTCTAGCTTGTATTTGTCTTTAGATTTCATACTTTCTTTATCAGAATCCCAAAACAGCACTATCTGTACTCTTTTATAGGAGAGGGACTTTGGGGAAAATGGGGTAAATTTTTTAAATGCCCTAACTTAGTTTATAAAGCAATGGATTGCGATTTTAAAGTTTTTAATGTTAGATTTAAAGTTATAGATAGTCTTATATTTTATAAGCCCCTTATTCATAAGCTAAAAATTGGAATTGACTCTTGACTATGATTCAACTAAGAGAAAGAAAATTATTTATGTTTGGAATTTCTGAATGAGATCCTACATGATATTTTGACTCTTCTAGGTCTGGAGTGATGGAAGTCTCAGGAAACATGTCAACTTTGTGTTGCCTACAAGATTCCCCATTCATTTTTTTTAAAGCTACACCAGAAGAGGGCATAAGATCCTATTGCAGATGGTTGTGAGCCACCATGTGGTTGCTGGGAAGTGAACTCAGAACCTCTGGAAGAGCAGCCAGTGTTTCTAACCACTGAGCCATCTCCCCAGCCCCCCATTTTAAAAAAAGTTTAATTATATTTTATGTGTATGAGTATTTCACGGTGCATGTGTGCCTGTGTACATGTAAACCATCCCATGGAGGCTAGAAAAGGATGTCAGACCTCCTGGAACTAGAGTTACTGATGGTTGCAAAACATCACGTGTGTGCTGGGAACTGAATCCCAGTCCTCTGGTGAACAGCCAGTGCTCTTAACCACTGAGTCATTTCTCCAGCCACTCTCCATTTTTAAAAGTTTACAAAACACCTGTCTCCATGATTTCCATAGTTTCACTGTGAGCTTAAAGATTTAGTATCTATGAGAAGATATAAAGAGGGACTATTCCAAACAGAGTTACTGATCATTCAATAATTGATTAATTAGTTGGCACAAAAAGTATTGTGGGTATTCTCCATGATCCCATGATGAAGGAGTGTTGTCCAGAATGGCAATGACTGAAGGCCATAGAGAGATCCATAATGCTGCTCTTTGACCAGAGGGCCCCAGACAATAATTTTCCATAGGAATAGATTTCCTATGGGATTCTAATTTTATAAGAATGGATATACTTCTGTTCCCCACCAATGTAGCGTCACTAAAGAATCTACACCAAGGACTAGATAACAATGACAATTGCATTTCTGACAAAGTTTTGCAATCACCAGTACTTCACAAAGAATTGCAAATAATGCACAACCACAATGGTGTGCTTTCGCCTGGAAACGCTTGGTGTCTTAGCACAGTGATGATTTACACTTTGGCCAGCAGAACCAGAGATTGATTTATAGTCTGTCCCAAGCATCAGGCTTCTATTTGCTTGTCCACTAGACTGTGAAACTACTATTCTGCTTTGTAAGTATGTTTTCTTGTCCCTCCCCTTCCTGTAGCAATGGCTAATTTTTCCTTTCTTCAATACCACAGATGAGTAATTCCTGCAGATTCCTGATGTTGTTCTACAGTACAAAATGGCTGCCTGTGTGCTCAGGGAATGACAAAAGAAAGCTGTGGTAAAGGTGGCATGTGTTTGTGATGAAATGCCCAGTCCAATAAAGCATGTAATTAAGTAAACCAGAGGTCTGAGTTGAGAGTCAAACATTCCAAGGGGTTACAGCATGTATTTTTTAAAATATGGGTTACTTTCCATCCCTTCAATCCTTTACCCCTGAGTCTATTTTAAAACCAGCAGACGTATTTGTAACCTGATCACATAAAAGGAGGGTAGCAAGAACTACCTGCTTTGCCCACCTGTGTGCTTATGCAGGTGGCAAAGGAGTTTACACTCCAGTAGCTTAGTTTCTGAATGGCTCTTGACGGCCAGTGCAGGACACACTGGCAGGGTCACTCAGATGATAGTTAGAAGGACGACTGTTAAGTGGAGCATCTACAACCTGTATTGTTAGCTTTGGATTTAATGCTTCTGCTCTTCCATGTTTGTAGTCTTTCTAAACTTCCCTGCCTAATATTGAAGCGACTTCCAATAGCTAATCTTATTCACAAACATTAGTCATATTTGATTCTGTGGGAGCCTACGGTATTTGTGCTTCTCATTTTGGAAGGTTATTTGGAAAGCCAAGCCAATATATTTTTTCCAAGTGTAACTAAGCTGGCATCATTCATTTTACACTGATCCTGCCTCTGTCTAGGACCTGTCCTACAGAGCTCTGTCAGGGTGCTCTCTGATCCGGTCAATTCAGCGATGGAAGAGTCAGTTTAGATAAAAGAACAGTAAATCTGACCATCATCTCAGTTCTGTAAAAGTCAGATCTGTGTGTATTAGTGAAGAAGGAACAGAGAAAGAACCAGCAAAATGTACAATCTGGTAGTAGGATTCTGAGCAGACTTGTTTCATAAATGTATCAGGTTAACAGGAGGAGAGTGGCCCAGAGTCATGAAGCCCAAGTCAAGAGGTGCATGAGCACCTCCAAAAAGAAACCCCGATCTCTCTAAGAACAATGACTATTGTATAAGACAAAAAGTTTAAGTCAATTTCATAAGCAACTCAAAATATAAAATGCCATTAAGAACCCAGCATGCAACACACAAATGTACAACTTATCTATTTATATAGGTACACATGTATTTTTTTTGAGAAATATACATATTATATTGATTTTATGCAGATATCACTATATATCAAAAAAAAACAAAAAAATTTTTTAAAGATTTATTTGACTCTATTACCATATGCATGATTTGTGCCTCTCTAGGGCAGAAGAGGGTGTTAGATCTACTGAAAAAGAAGTTATAGACTATCGCTTCTCGGCCTTTTGGCTAAGATCAAGTGTAGAAGTTATAGACTGTTACGAGCCACTGTGTGTATTCTAAGAACCAAACTCAGGTCTTCTGCCAGAGCAGACAGTGCTCATAACTGCTGAGCCTTTTTTCCAACCACCTTAAATATAAAAATTTCAACAGATGCTTTTTAAAATCATGTTTATTTAATTATCTGCCTCAGTGAAAATATTCCACTTGAAATTTTAGGTGTCAGAGATTTGTGTGCAAAAATGTTTTTAGCGGTTCCAAATTTTGTGGAGTTATAAAAAAATTTTAAAAAAAACAACCTCCTAGAGTTGCAGGGATCCTTGATAATGTATCTAATCCCCCCAAAGCTCAGAGAGTCAAGTGACCCACCTAAGGACAGACTGATATTTGGACCAAACAAAGAACAAAGACTTGGATCCCTTGATTCATCCCAAATGCCTTTCTCTCAGCTTTGTTTCACAGTGGTTTGTACATATGCCACCAATTATTAACCAGTAATTCTGAAACCTTGAAAAAGAACCCTTTCTACAAAGTCCTTATTTTTCCCCTTAAAGCTGTAACTGCCCAGAAATAAGAGTTATAATGACAAAGTCTACTTGAGTGCGTACTGGGCCAACTATAATATGGTACCTAAAGGGGGTGTTTGATAATTTTTCCATTATCTTAAGGTCTCTTTTACTGACATCTCACCCTTGTCTGCAGGCAGGCCCTTATTATATGCCATCTGATCAGATCAGCCCACCAAGAAACAATCCGTCGATTATTTAGCTCAATTGGTTAGAACACTGTGGTAATGGGGTCAAGGTCATGGGTTGACTCCCTTGTGTGGACCAGTTAACTTGGACTGACTCCATAACCACAGCCTCTATTCCCAGTCCCTGACAGTTTTACAAATGCATGCCAGTGGTCAAAAGGGCACTCGCCAAGAATATGTGGGCAGAGCAGCATAAATCCATCATTTGCCCCAGAAAAGCACCTCAATGCCAGCTTTGTTGAACGCATGTGGGCTAACAGTAACATTTTCACAGGTGAAAGACGAGAAAGGCAGGACATTAGTCTAGATTTTATGATACCAGAGAACTGTAAATCTAGAATTTTAGAAGTAATTTTTAGAAAATATGGAAGTGTGGTAGAAATTCCATCAAGTTTTGAGATTTACCCAAGCCAGTTATTTCTGCCAGCTTTAAAAATATGGGGAAAATAAAGTTAGCAAAGCTGGCTTACTTTTGTAGAATGTTTTGAATTTTAATTTTGTTAGGATTTCCTTCAAAAATAATAGTCTGTGGCCCAAATGTAAGTGATCTGTGACCCAAATTGAATCTGAGGGATCCTAGTTTACAAATGTTGTGTAGCTAAGTATAAATGTATAAACATGTATATTTTAATTCATGGACAGATATTTACTTGCTTATAATATAGCTAGGAAACAGGGATATCAGATCAACACATCCTGAAGAAGGATGAGCAACTTTCATGGTACACATGACATATTAAGCAGATAGTCAGATGGTCTATAATTGTTGGGTACTTTTTGGTTGTGAGCCTAGCCTTTAATGGCTGAGCCATCTCTCCAGCCCTGTTGGGTACTTTTTAGGTGAGGCAGAATTGCACAATGATTCCAAAGCTCAGACCAAGTATACATTTTTAAAATTCCAAACACAGAAATTACTCATAATATTTTTTTCCAGAAAGCCCTCCATAGAAATGTACAGGTCAGCTGAGCCAGGAGAGTATCAGTTCTGTATAATACAGTTTTGTAGTTTAGGCTTAACTCCATGAAATAAAAACATTTTGTCACTATTTCATACTGTGTAATGAGTTTTAAAGTCAGCCAAATTCATGTTCCCTGAGGTCTTGAACAGAGAGGGCAACAGATTCATTGTTAAACAATCTGTAGCCAAGTAGGAAAGGAAGATTCAAGCTGCAGTCATAAAACAACTAGAAAAAATGTTGCATATACTCATTAGCATATAGGTGATTTATCCAATCATTATCTGATATATGACAATGCTTTATGGATTTCTACATGCTGATTAAATTATTACCTCATAAGCAACATAAGGGAATCAGATTGTTGTTGTTGTTGTTGTTGTTAATAGACTAAAAAGTTCTATCAGTTGCCTAAAAATCATTAATTCAAGAAATAGTTAATAGGTATTTATTATACAAGAAGTTCTACATTAAGAGCTGGAAGAATAATGAGGTATAACACTTTCTTTCAAAAAACTTTCAGTGTGGTGAAGCCTCTGGACTCTGGCAGAAGAGCCCTGAGAATGTAAGAGACAGGAGAGTAGGTCTCCAGAGTTATACTGTTGATGATAGAGGGGTTACAGTTGGTCTTGCGGGTTATAGGTCTTAATTCTGTTAATTTTACATTTTTGAAGTTGTATTGAAATTCTTGTTTACTCTTCTGGGAATTATGCTTACATTAGTATCTTCTAGAGGGTCCCAGATTCTCCAGAGACTATTCATGGTGTCTATCCATGGATGGAAGGTACCAATTCCTGATTTAATACTTAAGCCTCTGCCACAAATTTACCTTAGATTTGTAATGAGACACTCATAGACAAATGGGAATGGATCTGAAGACTAATATTTCTTAGTGGAGATGTATTAAGGATATTTGGGGTAGATATTCAGGACTGACTATAAGTTTATCACTGAGGTGAGAAGTCTGCTGGGCTAAAGAATGATTAAAAATACTTTTAAATCACAATTTTGGAGTCTTAAGAATGAATCCAATACACACCAATCCAGTGCTAAGGTCATATATAAAGACGCATAATCCCTCCTCGGTCTGGTTTACCAGCTTGCAATCAATTCTCAGAGAGTCAGAGCTTTTCATCTACTATGTAGATTACCCACAGCCACTGCCTCCCCTGCTCTCAGTCTTTCCATTGTTATAGCCACCTGAGGACTCATTAGTGCTGCTACCAGAGGATAAGGAAAGGAAGGGAAGAGATATAAAACTTAAAAGGAGTCAATTTTGTTACCTTTAAGTACTTGGGGGAAGAAGAAGTCGCTATCATAAAACTTGTGGATTATGCCAAGACGTCAATTATTCATAGTCTCTCTGTCAATCTTACCAGAGATAATTAAGAGGTCACCGCCATCCTCCTTGGAATCTGAATGGATGACGGTTGTAGCAGATACCCATAGTAAATAAGCTGAATCGAGATATACAAGGTGCCGAAGAAGCCACAAATTCAGAGTCCCTATGGTGCTCAAACAAGCATCGATCCAGTGGGCAATCTCATGAAAATAAACATTAGAGGCATAGGTAAGGATCACAGAGCATGTGATAAGGGATAAACAAAATGTCCATGCAGAGGATGCCACTCACGAAACAACACAGAAGAGGCTCCAATGTCTGTGGCTAATGAAAGAAGCCAGAGCCCTTGACCATCCATCTATGACACTAGGAGAGATAAATGGATAGAGACACTTAGCAGAGGCACGGGCAGTGGAAGGGTATTTAGGTTTATGGAAATGTTTTGCAGCATGACGATGGATACATGACTATCAGCACTTGTCAAAACCCAGGGGACGGCATACAACAAAGAGTATTTATTATATGTGTTAAAATTAACCTACAAGGTGTATGTGTATGTGGAAAGCCAACAGGAATACAGCTATAATTAAATATCTTACAAATAACTAACAGCCACACTGAACGGTTATGGGAAAGTTCTAACAGAAACATTGAAAAACAGTGTTCTGACTGGAAATGACAGGCAGAGGGCAACAGGAACTATATGTAAATACTGTTCCCTGTTTAGTACAAGATCATGGGCTGGAAACTGTGAAATAATTTTGGAATATGCTGACCCTGAAGAAGTCAGGAAATATATTATAGAAGAGAATTAACCATCCCAGTACATGATGAAGAAGGTCAAATAAGAAAAAAAGGAAAGCTATAATGTTTGATTAGAATCAGTATTATCCTAAACTAATTTCAGAGAAATATATGAGTGTCCATGCACAGGTTAGTCTATATAAATATCGATATTATCTTTGTCTCCAAGTTCTATCTGTGGAGGTGGTCTGTAGCCAACAATACCCAGGGAGTGAAATCCTGGAACCAATGTCTTTGTTTTTGTAATGAAACAAAATCAACTAAGTCATCTTTAGAAAAATGACTATTCCTGGGCTGTTCCTGGGGAAAGCAAAATTAATCTATAGCCTTCTGAGCCAACCCCAAAGGTCCTCAGCAAAAGTCGGGGGTGGGACGGAGCTAGTGTGGACGGACACAAGCCATGACCCGGTGTCTTTTGTTCCTCAGACACTTTGACACTTGGTACTCAGAACATGGCCCTTCAAGGAAATTTCTACTTCAGGCCATCTGTAATTAGCAGATCTGTTTTGCATAACTAGATTTTGAGTAGTAAGAATTGAAGAAAGGCAACGCTTAACAGAAGTTGTCATTTTGAAAATTTAATTTCGAGTCTTCTGTATATGATATGCCATAGGCAAATGCACATCCAGACATAATTTTAAATAAGAGGATTGAAGTAGATTGGCATTTCACTCTAATATCTGCTAACTTGTATCATCATAGGGTTCCAGGGTGTTGCCAGTTTTTCCTATGTTAATTATTAGGATCATGCACTGTAGGTAAAGAATTAAGCCAATGTTATGAAGGGATTTGGGATAATATAGAAGCCACTTACTGAGTTATATTATAAAATAGCAATATAAGACAGTTGCTGTTGTTTTCTCTTTGCCGTATGCCTGTTAAAATCAAACTCTAACTCTTCTTAGTCACCACGAGCTCCGGTTGTTTCTGAACTCAGCCCTTCAGACCCAGCGCACATGCAGAGATCTCACTTAATACTGTTTTTCAAATGCTCAGGTTCACTGGAGGCCAAGCCCATGAAGCCGAGGGAGGGGGACCTGTACGCCTGTCAGTGTGGTGCCCATAAATCACAGCCATGTGTTTGACTGCATCCAACATTTTGGGGGGTGGCAGGATTTTGAAGCAAAACCAGAGGTGGTTTAGTGGATTTGTAGTGAACTTGCCGAATTGTGGAGCCTTTGAGAACAACCACTGCTCATATGCTTCAAATTCACTACAATTTTTCAATCAGAGTCTACGAGAATCAGTACTTGGCCCTTTCACACTCCCTTCTCAGTTGCTGTCCTCACCCCACCCCCGCCCTTGCCCCCTCAGATGTATTTTTGTAGCATCTGTTTCAAGACCTTGAAGGTTTCCCATGGTAATGCAGGACTGGAGCCCAGCAATATGAGGATTTCTTTTGTGATACAGCAACAAACAAAGGAGCATTTCTTTCTTTCTCTTCTATTTAGGGAGACAGCTGACGGTAAGTACCTAGGCACCAGTACCTAGTTATCCAGTCAGTTCAGATCTCTTGGTTTGAATCACAACCCTAGGACCAGTGGCTTACACAGGCAGGGGCATATACTATGGTGGAAGGATACAATGGATGTCAGAGGATTTGAACTTTCTGTCCTGGGGCACTGGGAGATCTGCTAATCCTGAGTGTGCTCGTGTTCTTCCTCCCTAATGCCTGGCTCATACTGAAGGATTCAGATGTCTGCCAGCAGATGTGAACAGTTTTCAGGAGGGAGGAGTAGGGTGGCGATTTCTGGGCATATTTTATCTTCAAAATTAGATGACAGCATTGTGATTCCTGGTCTTAATACAAAACCTGAGAAAAAGGGCCCCAAATTTTGTGGACTCTTAATGTCCTCTGTGAAAGATGAGGTAGGAAGCCATTGGACAGCTGGAGTTGGCAAAGGTGATAACTCCTCCCAAGCACCCTGGGGTACAATAACAATTGTCAGAGGTACAATATCTCATGCCCGTACACACAGGCCTGGAGAATCCCTTCCCATTCTTTGTGACTCTTTTTCCCCTGCCCACTGCTAGTCCTTGCTTCTCCACTGACTCTTCCTTTGACCTAGGTCCTATTCATGGCAATTATACCCTATGTATGGTTAATATTGTCCAGGCTTCTATGATCACAAAAAGCTCGATAGAAAATGAGCCTAGTGCCTATCTCAACTTTAAACCAGAATTTCTAAAGTCAGAGTGCTGAATGGGAATCTATGTGTTCCCAGAAGGCTCAGGGGAAGCACAGGTTTGCAGGCGATTACAGACGCACTGTGTAAGTAGATTGACCACTCTGCATTCTGTAAACTCCTTTCGGTAAAAACATTTTTAACCTACATTTAAACAGAAGCTTGTTTCTTCTGTGGCCTCATAGAAGAGAGCTGTGTTTTCTTCTTGTTACCCAGGTCTTTCGTAGGACAAGGCATCAGGTTAGCATTCTGTCAACACCAGTGACTGTCCGCACTCTTGGTAGACTGGGGAGTATTTTGGCCTGAAGGTTTTTCCAGCATTTTTTGCCTTTAGTTTTCTATTTAAAGAGATTGTTTTCCAGTTTCATTAGAAACCGAAACAAAACAACAAGATAAGGAAAACAAACAGAGCCCTCCCACCCCTTTGCATGCTTGTAGAAGTTTTCCACTTTTAGAAGCCATGTCCTTGGCTCGTGTAGCCTGGTAAGCTTGGCTTGCCCCCCAGCCCCCACCCCAGGCCCTCCTCTATTCCTCCTCTCTTAGATCTAGTCTCTGCTTTATTTTCCGCTACCTTGGAACTGCCCAGGGCGATTTTCCTTATAATTCTATGCTTTCATGTACCTTTCCCTGATTTCATTTACAGACACCTCCCCCCACCCAAACAGTTTTAGGCTAGTTTCTAACTGTATGCCCATAGCCCCTCTCTCCACTAGGCAGTAGTACCTCATGTTGGCAGTGACTGCTACTACTGGTTTGCCTGGACACCACCCCCCTCCTCAGACCTCACTACTGCCCAGATATTTCCTGTCCTTTCTTGGGTGTCACCCCACCAAAGTTTGGAAGGGACACCAACACTTGCCTTTTCTGTTTCTCAGCTCCCAAGTACTCATCTACCCATTACTTAGTGGGGTGAGGCTGGGCTGTGGCTGTGGCCTCTGCCTGCTTTGATCTGCAGCTGTCTCCGATTATCTGGTGGCCTTCTACATTACTCAGTTCTCCAACCGTGGTTTCTCATCTTGAAGTAGAGATAATTATAGAAAATGTATCAAAGGGCTATGGAAAGTTAAATGAGATAATAGATGCTAACATTCTTGGGAAAATGCCCAACCCACAGAGAGTATTCCAGGAGCCGTTATTCCAAATGTCTGGTTTCATTTTGTGAACTTTCCTAACATAGTGAGGTCACGAGTGACTGTTGTCCTCCATTTCCAGCTGACTCCTTGTGAATGTGACACATAGCACAGTGTATAATCAATATCCTAAATTACAAACATGGGAGTTCTTTCTCTCTCAGTTCCTTACTGTTGCCAGGGACTTCTGGCCCTTTACTCTCTCCTCTCATCCCTGTTCCAGGCCTCTATTCTAGTTTGGTCCTTCTTCATTCCAAGCAGTTGTAACCTGGTTCTCATGCACCATGACACCTTGCTGACATGCTCCTCTGACTTCCTACTGCTTCTAGAAACAAGTGCGTGTGCTCCAGACTCTGGCCTCTAAGGCTCCGCCCCTGGGCTCCCAACCCAGTATTTCAGTGTCACTTCCTGACACTCTCCTAGGATGGGAGTGAATGAACAAGGCTCTTGTCTTCATAGTTTTTGTAATCTGGACACTTTTCTAAATTATCCACACGCTTTACGCCTTGTTTCACATGATTTGCACACTGTGTATAAAGGAATGCTTTTAATATACATGTGCAAACAGTTCTTTGTGGGGAAGACAACAGTCCAGCAGAGTAGGGTATCCATTACTTTCAGCATCACAAGCCAACTTGGAGCATTCTGTATGGCTGTGGGAAAAAAAGCATCTCTACCCACCTATGTCAACATTTACTACTTATGCCTAATTAGCATAACAGGCCATTAAAATTGTATGTGACATTGAATTTATCATATTGATAAAAGTATCTGAATATTGAAGAAAACTGTTAATCAGCGGTGCTCTGTCATTTTATGCTCATGCATAATGGACTGTATAGACTTTGAGAACCTAGAAGGAGTTCTACTCCAAAACGTTTCTGCTAATTTTCTTCTCTTTGTTATAATCTTATCAGCCTTTCTACACAGACTGTCATCTTTGAAGTACAGTCTGTTGCCCCTGCCAGGAATATTATGCAGCCCTTAAAAACCCTGGAAGCAAAGGCTATAAAGATGTCATCATCTTATCCCATAGATGTGTGTGATCATCTTATTCCATAGAGTCAGAAAGCAGGATTTATGTGAATTTAGTAATGCTGATGGGAATATAATTAAATTAAAGTTGTTTTATAGTTATGGATTGTGGAGAATAGGGTACCTTTTCTCCTTGCATTTCCAATGATGCTTGTATTGTGGCTATATTAATTAAAAAGTAGCTAGTATGTTTAAGAAATGTGCACTGTCATTCAATACATGCGAGTATGGAGAAGGAAGATACTTTAAAAGAGCTCAGTTCTATCCTTCTCCTGTCACATTTCTAGTTTCTTACCTTTAATTGAATCCATTTAGAAAATTGTGTCTTAAAAGTCAAAGATCTGGGATATAAAGAGCCATTTCACCAAGGAAGATACACAAAGCTCCAATAAGGATAAGAAATAAAAATCCAAGACTTAGACATCAGCGAAATGCAAATGAAAACCACACCAAGATAGTGCTTCACATGTAACCAGGATGGCTCTGACCCAAAACGAGGCAAAAACAAAGCTTGGCAAGGCCCTGGAGAGAAGGGAGCCCGAATAAATGCTGTGGCGAGGTCAAAAGGCACAGGTCCTGGGGGATAAGAGCCATGGCGGATCTTCAAAATGCTAAACAGAACTACAGCATAACACAGAGACATCATTCAGGCTTTATATATAACAAAATAAAATAAGTCCACTGAGAAAATTGATGTGCTACAGTATTATTCATAGTAGCCATGAAGTTCAACTCTACCAAATGTGTATCAACTGATGGACAAATACTAACTGTAGGCAGTGGAATATTTACCAATAAGATGGAGTGAAATACTGATACATAATGATATATATGCATATATTACTTATTTTGTTTTGTTTTTTTGTTTTTGTTTTTTGAGACAGGGTTTCTCTATGTAGCTCTGGCTATCCTGGAGCTCACTCTGTAGACCAGGCTGTCCTTGAACACAGAAATCTGCCTGCCTCTGCCTCCCAAGTGCTGGGATTAAAGGCATGTGCCACCATTGCCTAACCATATATTACTATATCTATTATATATATATATATATATATATATATATATATATATATATATATATATTATATATCACATAGTATGTATATATTACATATATATGTAATATATATGTAATATGTATGTATGTATGTATATATTACACACATATATGTATATGCATGTATATATCTATTATATATTACTACACATACACATATATTACTGATAAACCATGAATGGACCTTGAAACAATATGCTAAGTAAAATAAATCATAAAAGACAAATGCTATGTAATTGTAGGTATGTGAGATGTACAGAATAGGTATTTATATAGATGTAAGAAGTAGCGTAGTTATCATTTGGGGATGAGAAGAGAATCAGAGAAATAAAGAATGACTAAGGGGTCTTTGATTTCTTTAGGGAATGATGATGGAGATAGTTACATTACTGCAAACATGTGTAGGAAGAGGTGCTGTTTCCCTAATTAGTTCTTTTTTTTTTAAGATTTATTTTATTTATTATATGTAAGTACACTGTAGCTGTCTTCAGACACTCCAGAAGAGGGCGCCAGATCGGATGGTTGTGAGCCACCATGTGGTTGCTGGGATTTGAACTTATCACCTTCAGAAGAGCAGTCGGGTGCTCTTACCCGCTGAGCCATCTCACCAGCCCCCCCCCCCAATTAGTTCTTGATTTGGTCAATAAAGAAGCCATAAGCCAATTGCTGGGATAAAGGGTAAAGGTAGGACTTCCAGGTCCCGGGAGGAAGAGAGGAGACTCAGGAAAAGAGGAGGTCTTTTGGCCAGGCTTTTGAATGGGAGGCATGGAACAACCATGTAAGATCTTGGGTGGCAGATGGCTGAAATAGGCTAGCTGATAAGGTTAGGGCAGGAGATTTCAGTGCACAGTGGTTGTGTGATCTGGTTAGTTTTAAAATAATAAAGCTGTCTAGTGTTTTTCTTCCTTGGAGCCAAGATGAGCAGGAGAAGGAGAGAAGATGGGTCGGTTGATGGTGGCTTGGCAAAGCTAGCTGGGAGGGAGAAGTAGCTGGTGGAGCATGGATAGCAACTCCTGGCTTTCTGGGGTTGGGGGTTGGTTGCGATAGATTGGAGCTAAGCCGGGAGCACGGGGCCGCAGTTCCAGTCAAAGGAGGAAGCGTGTTATTAAAGCTACAAGTGGCACATGTGAACATCATGGATGTGTATACCTTGTTGCGTGAACTATATAAAAGAGCTCTGGGTTACATTTTAGCAATGCACCCCACCCATGGAAAGTTAAGCATTTGAGAAAATGATCAACAGGATCACCAAAGGAAAGAAGCCAAAGGCTGGGGCTTAGACCAGAGGCTATTTTCTCCAGATGCTCATTGTAGAGTGGACAAGCATGCACACGGGCCAGGAAAAACTCCATTCTCTGATGTTAATTTCCTAATCTTGTACCGTACAACCAAGAGTCAGGAGACATAAACACTGAGGTCAGTGCATTGGGGCTCTGGATATTAAGTTTAAAACTCAGCAGAGTCTGTCTACCGTTGCATTTAGCAAATGCAGTGCCCTTGTAAAGAATACGTTTGCATACTTCTATGTATGTAGATAGTGCTGAGGATTCAACTCAGGAGTAGAGTTCATGCTTGCCATACATGAGGCCCTGGGTTCAATCCCTAGAGCTGGTTACAAACAAAACAAAAATGTGCCACACTGAGGTGAAGGCTGACTCTAGGTGACTTCACTGCTGTTTCCAAAGGACTACATGTTAGACCAATTAGAGCAGCATATTCATTTCTCACAAAACTGAGCTGTAAGAACAATTGGACAAATTCCTGCTTCTGCGAGGAATCTGTCCTAAGGATGAAGGCCTCCGATCTGTGACTAGGGACATTGTGGACCACCAGGTGTGGTGCTACCGAGCAGTGGGTTGCTGACTCACACGGTGTCCACACTGCCCCCACTAGAGGTACTGTAGCCGAAATGACATACATAAGAAATATGGACCGCAGACCACCCACAGCCAGAAGCAACAAAGAGCAAACCACACACAGGCATAATTATTTTTTAAGTGGCTGGTGCCCACACCCAATACAAACATCACCTTACCACCCACTCCAGCAGCAGGCTTCAGTAAGTAACTGGGATGACACTTGAAGCAGTCTTTCGCATAAAGTTAAAAGTGCCACTGTCAACTGTCCGTACTTTTAGAAATTCTTAGGTTTAACAGCTTACATTCAGTTTTCAAGTTGCAGGTTCTCCTCCCCAATCCAGCAGCAATTCTCAGTAGGTGAAGGGAGAACAACAGGATGAGGTGTTTCCTCCTGGCACCCTAGCTTCCTGGAGGTGAGCTATACACACAGGGAGAACCATTGCTGCCTTCACCCTGGCCGCCCCCGCTCTGTACAGCTGCTCTTCCTGTCTTCCAGAATGGCACCCATTTCCTGTGCTGGTCCAGGGCATGTGTTCACCAAATGGCAACATAGAGAAAGAGTGTCTAACTGTCTGAAAATGTCACTGTAGTTGTTCACTGCAAAGGACTCTGCTATCCTCTTTGATTACATCCGTACCCCTGCTCAGGTCTGTTAGCACACTCATGAGCTCTTCTTCAGGTGACAGTGGCTGCAGCAGAGGGGGAGTTGGATTCCTCATGCTATTACTTGGTGGGACTTGCTTGCCTGGTAGTGACCTCTCATTTTAAACAAAATTGATTAGTCTAGGAGCTGCTCTTCTAGAAAACGGCTTGTGACTATTGTAGGCATCACACATCATTAAGACAGATAAAGAGCAGGGGAGAATGACTAAGGATCTTCCGCCCTTTTCTCTCAGGGGACCCTTCCCTTGTTTGCAAGGGTCCCCATGTCATTCTGAAAGCATTTCCTGGG
This sequence comes from Mus minutoides, assembly GCA_902729485.2. Lineage (NCBI taxonomy): Eukaryota > Metazoa > Chordata > Mammalia > Rodentia > Muridae > Mus > Mus minutoides. The sequence continues at coordinate 2,973,933 of LR749570.1, forward strand.
GGCATTGAAGAAAAGATGTTCTTGGGAGCAGGCCAGGAGATAGTAGTGGCTCTAGGGACAAAATCTCCAGGAGGGATCCCAGGCCAAGGAGAGAAATGTGGTGTGATCTGTTGAGAGCTAATGACTGCAGCTCAACCATTACTTGTTTTTGTTTTGGAGCCTTCAATTAATTGGCAGATTAAGCCTGCCCATTGTGTACAGTCTGGAGATTTGCCGAATGCAGACATCGTGGGTTGCTTATATCTAGCTAATTAGCAGAGTTACCATTTTTGTGGTAATGGGGACTTAATGTGTACCTTGTTCTTCAAGGTAGACAGTAGGTCATCAAGAACTACAGTCACCATGGTGCACACAACCTCTGACCTTAGTACTGTACCATTGTGACATGCATTCCCTGACCAGCACTGCACTACCTCCATATAATCACCGTTTGGAACTACTTCTCTTTTTTCATGACATTAGTGCTTCAGTGTGACCATGAGTGATGTCACATGGCATTTGTTTTCTGTACTTGACTTAGTTTACTCAGAATATCCTCTGCAAGCATTCATGTGGCTATAAATAACAGAATTTTATTTACTTTTAGGGCTCCATTGTATAAATATCACATTTTCTTTCTGTTTGTTGAATGACCTTCAGATTCATCCCATTTCTTGGTTTTTGTGGATAGTAGTACTATAATAAAAATGGGTGGGAATACCACTGATATAATAAAGTTTTTTTTTAAAAGCTATGTACATGCCTCCCTGTTTATTTTAAAAACACATCTTTTGTCTTATACTAGGCCACTTTATTAGCCAATGTGCTAATTTAACAGAAGAATTTTGTCAGTTAATATGTGCTAGATTATGCACAAGGTAAGGAGGATAGAAAAGTTAGGTCTCTAAAGCTTGTTGTTATTCACGGAGAAAGTTTACCAAATGAATATGTATTGGGATTGTCTGCAATGGGGGATGTAGAAGTACTCAGACCTTAACGAACAATCTGAAGAATCCTTCCCAGGACAGAGTAGAATGGGGAATATGATCTGGGTTCTGAAACTCGAGAAGAAAAAAGTTTTCTTCTGCCAATTTTAAGGGCTAGTTCCAGGTTGAAGGAGGAAAACACACCCCTGGAGAATAAACAGAATGTGGGGACTCAGAGATCACCTAACCAAACCTCACAGAAGTGCCAGTGAACCCCACTAACCTCTGTACAGTTCATACATGTTCATAGCAGAAACAGGGAATGGTCGTATACCTCATTCTGTGAACGATGCTGACACCACTAAGGATGGTGACAGGACCAGCAGGTGGTGAGTGGGGTTGGGGGATCACTGTTGTGGTTGGCTGGACTACAGAGACCTGGACTAGATGGGTGCAGAAACTCTGACAAAAGCCCAGAACATGAGCCCCAGTAAGGTAGTAACTGCCTGAATTAGGGAAGTAAGTAGAAGAGTGTAGTGGACCACAGCCATGACTATGTGTAGGGCTCGACTTGGACTGAAACAGAAGCTCACAATTTATTTATGGTCATTTTCAATATCGGCCACGCACATTGCAGCATCCTAGGTGCCGGGGCTGACTGCACAATCTGCAGTGGTTTTAAGCCGCCCAATCTTTCTGGCAGTCACAGAAGAGAGAGCAAGTGTTGAGTAGATAAAGCACTATCTACACTTGAAACATGCAAGATTCCCATCAAACTTAACAACGTTGGATATCACATTTTAAGAGTGCTTCGGCAGGAGAGAGGACTGAATGTCGGCAAAGAAGCATCCTGACTTGTGACTGACTCTGAGGCAGGAGGGAGACCTGTCATAGGAGAGAGTCAGGGGAGGTTTTTAATATGAGAGCTTGGGGCTTTTCATCCAATGAGAACTGGTATATACTTTGAATTACAAAATAGATACAGTGCCTCTCCAAGGAGAGTAACAGGTCTAAGAGTGTTTCAGTCTACAGATATGCTATTTGGGAGGAGGCTTGGGAGACAGCTCTCTAGGTAAAGTGCTTCTGGTTTAGCACTGACCCCAAAACCAACATAAAGGACAGTCACAGCAGGATCTGTGCCATGCCTGCTCTCCTAAGGAAAGGTTTAGGCAAAGACAGGAGAGCCTGGAAAAAGCTCAGAAACTAGCTAGCCTGTTTTATGCAGTGGTGAATGACAAGAGGTTCTGTCTTAAGCAAGGTAGAAAGCAAAGGCTCTCTCTCTCTCTCTCTCTCTCTCTCTCTCTCTTACACACACACACACACACACACACACACACACACAGCACATGTGCACACATACACAACAGAAATTCTTTCAGAAAGAAATATTATAGAGAGAATGTAAAGTTGGGCCCAGCAATGAAGGATGCTAGTTTTTTTAACTCTCGGGATGAGATAATTCACTTTAGATTTGAATTTATTTCACTTTTTAACTTAAAATCTGACAACACGACACACTCCCATATACAATAAAAACTACAGCTGAAAACAGTAACAGTATAAAAATATAAAATAATCTCTTGTTATCGTACCTTCCATAGCCTGCTGGGAGTACTGGCATTTCTCCTCTCATTCCTTTATGTTCTCAGATGAAGACGTTCTAAGCCATACCATGGATATTAGCTATTATGCTCCTTCTCCCCCTCAGTGAGAGCATTTCTCTAGGTAATTAAATGGTCTTCAACGTTATAAAATATTAGCAACTCTACTACACTGTATCACCCTCGCGCTGAATATTTACAAGCTTTCCACTTTTGTCACTAATGGCTAGCAATAAACACCACAGTGGTCACCCTTATCATTTATAAATCATTTTGTAACATAGCAATATCAACTCTGAAAGTTTAACATAACTTATAATTTTTTTTAAAAAGTTAAAGGATCAACAGACTTGACCACATAAACTCAAGAGCTCTACACCATCAGTAGAACTGTTTGCGTTCATGGTCCTTGGAGAGCCACGGACTCTCAACCCTCTGTGCGGGTCTGAGGACAAACTACCGCACGGCGTCTACTGCCAGCCGCTCACAGGTGGGAGAACAGTAGACCTGCCATAATGTTTACACTCTGGCCTTAACTGATACTTCCAGGTCTCTTTGTTTATCATAGGCTGGAAAGAAACTTGAAAGATAATCTAATCAGAGGGACTGGTAGGATGCCTGTTCTCAACCCTTCTAGACAGATGGGAATCTAGCTGTTTTTAAAGGTCTCAAAGATAAGGGGATTCCAAAAGTGCTCTTGATAACCCATTTCAGGTTTTAAGAACTATATTGTCAGGAAATTCTTTCTTTTATCTCACTTAAATCCTGCATGCTTTAGTTTAAACTGATTTCCATCCACTCCCAGCCCATCAGGATAATTCATTTCACAGACAGACAGACAGCAGTAGCAGGGGATTCCTGCACTACCTGTTGGTGCTTATTTTTCCTAAGTAACCCTGTCATCTCTAACTTTAAAGATCACTGATGTTAAATGATTAATTTTCAAGATACATTTATTTTTGCTATGCTTTTTTTTAACAGCCTATACATTTTACAAGTTATACAGAGTTCTGAATAATCATAAATGAGAACACAGGGCATAAAAGTTTGAGGTGTGGGACATATCCTTCCAGAATACTGTTTCACCCCAGAGATACATTATAAGGGTGCAGGCTTGTTGGTAGATAAAGAAAGATGGACTTAAGCTGGCTTTGTATAATCTGGTTTCTGTCTTCCCCATAGCTTACCAGTCCCTTATGGAATGGTTCTGCTCACTTCCTGAGAGGATTCACAAAAGAACTAAAAGCTCAGTACAGTTATTGCTGCCAACACCATCCACTTATTAGCAAGAAAGTGTGTGGCCTTAGGGCCACCTTGCACCCTGGGTGCACAGACAGAACTCCAAAGGTTATGGAATTCACACAGCTGTATTTGAGCGCAGGATATCCTGGCTGCTTCTGTCTTCTGAGGTCCAGTCATAGTGCAGAGCAGAAAAAGTAAATTTAGGGTAGAGAGGAGACAGATTTGAGTGTCCTCTGTCATCCAACAGACAGAAAGCATGATAAGATAAAGCAAAGCAAAGACCTGCAAGTTAAGAGAGCGTTGTTCTGGCACGTGCTCTGTCCCTCAGCCATCTTGTGACATTTCTATTCCTTTGGGTCCCCACAGGAAAAATACAGTGCATTACAGAATCTTTTCAGCTCATCAGAAAAGGACATTTCGGAAATCTAAGCTGCCATAACAACCGCTGAGAGGACCAAACAAGAGGCTGGCGTTATGTACGAACTAGGAAAGCACTCAGCTCTGCTAGTGAAGCGCCACACATCAGACTAAGGTCAGTCAGCATCTAATTACTCATTGACGGAGGATATTCAGAAAAAATATAAAGTTGTAGCATCCCAGAAGAGAAACTCATGGGTGAGATCTACTTTTCTATCAGTATGTGAATAGTTATGAATATAAAACTAACTTTAATGTTTCCTATACTGAATATAAAAAGAAAAAAACAGAAGGTTAAATCCTGCACAGAGGTCCAGCATACATAAAGACAGAAAGAAGGAGGGTGAACGGATGGATGGATAGCTGGACAGACAGACAGATGCTTTGCCTGATTTTGTCACTGGCTTCTTTACACTGAGTATAAGGGCCGACTGCTGCATGGCTCAGTTCATATGGCTCATTTGTACCCTTCTTTTCTTTGAAACAATTGGAAAGAGCTTGTTTCAAACAGCATTACATAAGCATCCCATGAGTCTCATGTGTCAAATGGTATCGTTCTTCAATCAGAGTTTATTAATTTATTCATCTTAACCCATTGTAAATATATCAGAGTGATTAATAGGAGGAAAATAATAAATGACATGGGTATCAACATATTTTGTTTAGAATGCTTTTTCCCTCTAAAAGACAAATGCTTGTTATTGTCTCTAACATGCCTGGGCACAAAGATTAAGTCCTTAAAGAAGATATATTAATGGAAGCCAGCTATCATTAAGATAAGTATTAAATAAATGATCTTGGTTCTCCCTAACAAATGTCGACTATGGAAGAAAAAGAAATATTCAAGAAAAATCAGTCCTAGATGTAATAATAAAGAAGAGTCTATATCTATAAAGTGATTCAAAATGGTATAACCTGCCAGATCAGTGTGGATTGTCTGCAGAATGCCTCTGGTGAAAAAGGCAAACTGTGACTGGCCTGAGCATCCTTCATCCTTCTTACAAAATTACTCTCTGTCAGTAGGCATTGTAATTATACTAATTGCAGCCTTGGTCATTGTAGCCACAGCCACTTGACATTCTCACCTAGCTGTCAAGTGTGTTTGTTACCAGTGTTAAGTGTGGAGGGAATTTGAGGCCCCTCTTGAGGCATCACTGCTCTTCAGTCAAGCATCCTCCAGTTGACAATAAAAATCATACTTTGCCTTGTAATATGATATTCAAGAGCTGTGAGCAAAATGAGTCTTTGTGATCTTGAGAGGACTAATGCCTTAAGCTTGCACACAAATAAGAGACGGAGAGGATTAAAGTCGGGGAATTTACCAACCCACTCCAACCTCCTTTGACAGGCACCTGAGAGCCTGACTGCATCAAAATGCAAAACAAGTGCTGTTTGTCACCAGCAATGAGGAGGACTCAGATGTCATTTCTGAGCTCCAATAGGGGACAAAGAAAACAGCACACTGGGGAATGCCAGGTCTCTTATTTACGTCATGCCCAACAAAAAAGGGATTTGAGGAGAAGATCCTGAGAGTGAACTGTTCTCAAGGAAGTTTATACCGGAAATCGCCAACTTCTGGGATTTCAGAGTCTTGGTGTTTGGACTGAAGTGTAGTTGATTTAGTAGTGAATGTCTCCCAGTGTTTGGGAGTCCTGGACTATAGTCAAAGGTCAAATCGAAGGTATACTTTCTTCCCTTGTGATGCAGCTATGCCTGGTTTTCTTGAGGCTACTATGAGTCCCAGACGTCTACCCTGTGTTTACACCACAGACAGCAAAAAGGAGAGGAAAAGACTCCTTAGGAAAAAGGAATTTTGCTTCTTAGCTTTAGCATGTATGCTTCTCCAAGGGTGAAATCTAATTTCAGTGCCTGGTATTAGTCAAATGCACCACTCTGCCTTGCTTCTTGCAAATAGATATTTTAGCTAAAATTTTCTGCAGATTTACAGTGTCAGGCACTGCGTTAAATTTCTAAATTTGCTGTGTTTCCTTTTTTGTTGTCATATAAATTTTTTTGGGGGGGGGCAAGAGCTTGTGAAACAGAGATCAGTTTAAGGAAATCTGTGAGATGAATGGGAAAGACCCTCTCTTCTCTACTCCACACACTCCCATAGCCCCATCTTCCTATCCAGATACCCCACTGGAGTTGTTGGATCTGGGGACAGTCTGGTGTTCTGGAAGTTTGATAGCTTTTTGATTCTGTTATTTTTTTCCTGGTTGCCAGTCTCTGCGGCCCCATCTGGATTTAGGATAATCTCATAGCATAATGAATGTTAAGTTGTTAGCTGCTGCTGGCTTCCTGTGCTTGAGCTGGCAGAGAACACAGCATTGTAACCGTACCCTTCCTGAAGTGCCCTGCTGCCACGAGTATATCCCTGGGGGAATTGAGGCATCACAGCTTTAGGGAGGGGTACAGATGCTCCAGTGTTCACATTGGATCGACATCCACTTCACGGATAGGCAATCTAGGCTGGCCAGGATTTGGGAATCAGCATTTTCTGAGAGAACAGCTCCATCATCAGGAAGGCGGTGCAGAGGTGAAGTGGGAAGGTTCAGGTTCAGAGAACTGGATTCTCTTTTCAGTGCGTGCTCTGTAATAGCAGGGAGCCATTAATTCCCAATGCTCTTCATGTCTTCAGTGTCAAAACTCTGTAATAACTCTTCTTACCCATCTAACAGAATTCGTGCCATATAAAGTTAGCTAGTATGGGCTAATAATGAAGTTGGGCACTTTGATAAGCTAAGAGCAAAAATGGAACTCGCAGGCACTGAGACAATGAAAAGGAAAGAGACGGTTCTGTTATATTTCTTAGATCACTTGGAGAGCATGCATTTACTAGTCAGGCTAGCATATAGAAATAAGACCAGGTGCTGATCAGCACAATTACTTGGTGTCACCATCATCAAGTATGAAGAGCCAGCACTGGCTTCAAGACCAAGAAGAGGGGCTCAATTCACCAACTTTTGTTTCTGGAATCTTCTTATTATCAACCAGGAGAAAAGAAGTTGTTGGGATGCTAAGCTGATCCTGAACCCTTTCCTTTTCCCTTAACAGAGAGCATGTAAGACACATCCATGTGTACCGAATGCCCCTTAGTAATATCCCAGACCATGCCCATTCCTTCTGAGCAGAAAACACGTGCATTCTATTCGGAATGTGCCTTGGTACCAACATTCCGAACATTGTATGTTGTATAACTCTCTCTGGCATTTTCCTTAAGAGAGCAATCTCAGAGTAAAGGACTTTAAAAGGTAGGATGCAGATCCAGACAAATTCTTGATGTTCACAGTAAAAATTATAGAAAATTTCTGTGGATCACCCATGGTACTCTAGTACTGGTTCTTCAGATGAAACTACATGGGATCCTGATCAGAAAAATCAGTGTCTTAGGTCCAGGGATAAAGTGCCTATCTATAAACACTAAGCGTATACTGTTCAACATGATTACTCTTTAAAATCATAGCTGGCTATGTCCAGTCCTTCAAGGTTGAAAGTCTCAAGTGTGAACACGTGAATAGTAAGGGTTTCTGTTTTTAATCTGTCAACAATAAGACGTAAGTCACGTGGTTCAGGGTGATTGAAATCTACACTTGTGTATATATCTTTTAACTTTTAAATCACTGTAGGTGGTCCATTTTTAAAGAATATAAAATTTATAACTAACAAGATTGGGAAGAGCTGGGTTTTTTTTTTTTTTTCAGTTGTGAGCCGTGTCTTGAGATGCTCTCAGAGGAAGAGAATGCATGTTCTCTGCCCCCACTTACTTCGTCATTGTCTGTTTACCTGATTTAGAGCAGTATGACCGATTGAGGGGAGACATGAAATGCTATTTAACTGTAAATTTGTTGCAGAACCTATTGAACATGAAGTCAAAGTAAGTTATGATTGAACAACAGAAATAAATAGCTGTAACTATGATGGAAACACAAAAATGAAAATAGAGCAGGCTATTGTTTTTTCTGACATTAATTGTATAATAATACCCATATTTAATGCTGGGACTCAATTTTGAGTGTCAAGCCAGGAAAACAATTGATATTAAATATCGGACTCATCGGTGGTGACTTTTTCTCATTGTTGCCAGTATGTTTCTAACAAGAATCTTTGGAAACCGACTCTGCTGCTGAAAACATGCCCATCTGAAGATGTTATCTTAAAGATCAAGATGAAACTCGTGCTCTAGAAATTGAATCAAGACATGGTAAGAAGAGGCTTAGACTTGATCAATGGTATTGATAAACGAGAAGAGAGGATGCTTCAGAGGTATTTTGCTAAGCTCTATAGAGGGTGGGGATGGAGACGGGAGTGGGTGAGGAAGGGGCTGCCTGTGCACCTCCCTCACTGAGCAGAGAAAGAGTGCTCTGGGTGACCAGCCAGTTTTTTTCTGTATTTGGCGGGTAAGCATAGCTCCACTTCCAAGTCCCATGCATGATGATGTAGATTTTTCCCTCCTACCCCCGTTCTCATTGCCTGAACCCTAACTTTAAAGCAGCTTTCCAAATATACTGTGGAAGACAATGTTCAGGGGAAAGTGTATGTGCAGACAAGGAAGCCAAGTACCCAGTTATGTTTAGCAATTAATATCTTACTTACATGGATAAATTACACTGCAGTCTGGTTTGTGTGCTGACTTCCTGTGAGACTTTCTCCCCTCCCTGTATCCTTAATAAGGAAGGCACATAAGACATATTAAAAAGGCATAGTTATCACATATACCACCAAGAATAAAAACCTAAAGATACTAAGATGCTGTGTAGAGAAAAGTGGAACCAGGAATAAAACTACTTGGGTTATGCTTGACTCAGGAGACAAGGACAAAATAACTTCCTTAGTGTAAAAGTGATCATGGGTTTGGGAGTGAAGAGGGAACAGAGGAGGAATCAGAAGAAAGAAAAGAAAGAGGGGCTGGAGACAGCTGAAGAGCACTTGGCTCTTAAATCCCTGCATCCACAGAGCTGCTCACAACTGTCTAGTGATGGGGATTTGATACCCTCCTCTGGCCTTCCGGAGCACCAAGCACACAAGTTGCATACACACGTACACACATACACACAGGCACTCACACACACACATACACACAGGCACTCACACATACACACAGGCACTCACACACACATACACACAGGCACTCACACACACACATACACACAGGCACTCACACATACACACAGGCACTCACACATACACACGTGCACTCACACATATACATACACACAGGCACTCACACACACATATACACACAGGCACTCACACATACACAAGTACACACAGGCACTCACACATACACATACACACAGGCACTCACACACACACAGGCACTCACACATACACAGATACACACAGGCACTTACACACATACATACACACAGGCACTCACACATACACACAGGCACTCACACACACACATACACACAGGCATTCACACATACACACAGGCACTCACACACACATACACACAGGCACTCACACATACACACAGGCACTCACACATACACATACACACAGGCACTCATACACATACAACAGGCACTCACATATACACATACACACAGGCACTCACACACACACATACACACAGGCACTCACACACACACATAAACAATAATAAATGAATTCTTTTAAAAATCAATTGTAAGAAAGGCACGTAAGATATATTAAAAAGGCACATAAGATATACCATAAAACCCCTAAAGATACTATTATACTATATAGAGAAAAGTAGATGCAAAGGAAACATGAATATAACTACTCAATAAATATAACAAAAGCTGAAACTGGACATGGTGGCTCATTCCTGTAATTTTAGCATTCAGAAGCTATATAATGATTTCCAAGCTAGACAGAGTTGAATAAAGAGATCTTGTTCAAAAGAAACGAAAAAATTCCTAAGTGCTTTTGATATATATAGAGTATAGACTATCTCATTTTCTTCTACAAACATATGATTGAACTTGAAATGACAGGAAATAGTAGCTTCCAGTTGTCACAAAGCTGGTGTGTGGCAGAGATGGACAGAGACGTGTGCAGATGGGCTGCCAAGTCCCTGGTCTTGCCCAGTGTACTGCATGCCCTCCCAGGGTACCACACAGGACCAGGCAAATGAGCACGTTTGCTGACTGACAGTAGAAAGGTTCTGTATTATATCACAGTAAGAATAAGTAAGGTTGGATTTCTACAACTTTTAACTAGATATCAATCTAGAATGGAAACAGACTGAAAAAAAATCAAAATATAAGGTATTGGGCTATTGGAATTGCACAGTGTGTCAAAGTACTTGGACAGAAAGCCTGAATACCTGAGTTTGAAACCTGAATCCCATAGTGAAAGGAGAGAGAAATAATAAAATATTTCTCAGGGTGCTAAAACATACTCAATGAGCATGTCTAATAACAATTCTATGGAGAGCCTGACTGCTGCAGAATGAAGTATCTTGAACTTAGGTATACGACTGCCATATCTGATGATACTGCAAAGTGATGAGGGGGTAAATTAACAGAATAAGAAATCTAAGAAAAGATGTACAAGATAAACAAATGATAAACACAACAGGAACATCTAAGACTTAAAACAAGCCAATATGAATGCACAAAATATACTGGAAATCAATATGTGAAATACAGCTTGATATACAATTAGATTGATGAAAATTGGAAAGGTGAATGATAGTAAGTATTGGTGAAGGCCTTGTGCATTGAAAATGTTCATGTTAGAAATGTATTTTTGCATGTAACCTGACAGCATCAAAATAATTTTAAAAAATTAAAGATTCATTTATTCTTTAGCCTCCATGATTCCAAGCCAGAGAAATTTTCTCAGGTCCTTTAAAAGGTATTCAAAAGGATGTTTCTTAATGCCATTGTGTGTTAAGGGAGTTTGGACACGAATGAGTGCCCATCATTTGGGGCTATAGAAATAAAATAGAGCAGATACGCATATAAAGTAAAATTAAAGGAACAAATAAGATTGACACGGAATTATGTAGACTTGAAATTAAAAACAATGCTGAGTCAAAGGAAAAAAAAATTAAGACATTCTGATGATCCTAGTTTGGAATAGCACAATACTATCTTTTTAAACTAAATCTGTCTGTTTAAAGGTAGACCATGTAGCTTCGTGGGAGATAGCTTGTCTAGCATGTACAAGGCCTTGGGTTTGTACCTTGGCAGCATATAACATTGCTACCAAATAACTTTAATTATAGGTATATCTCAAACACCTTAAGTAAATGTGGAGCAGAAAAGAATTAGGAACATGAATTAGAAGGGACCATTAAATAGAAGATTTGCTGTAGACAAATGTCATAGAGCCATGAGTAAGCCATGAGCTGCTGTTCATACGCAAACAGTGTTATTAGCATTTTGTCTAAGCTCCATCCCAATTACCTGGCAATAGCCAGGTATGCCTGAGCCACTATAAAAGGGGCTGTTTGGCCCCTCCTCTTGCTCTCTTGCTCTCTTGCTCTCTTGCTCTCTTGCTCTCTTGCTCTCTTGCTCTCTTGCTCTCTTGCTCTCTTGCTCTCTTGCTCTCTTGCTCTCTTNCTCTCTCTGTCTCTCTCTCTCTCTGCTTTCCTCTGCCTCTATTGCCCTCTTAATTCCCCTCCCCATGCCCTTAATAAACTCTATTCTACACTATACAGTCCTGTGGCTGGTCCCTCAGGGGTAAGGGATGCCTCAGCATGGGCCTGCTGAGGAACCCCTTCCCCCATACTTTACTACACCTCCATATAACATATCCCCCTCCCTCTTTATTTTTTTTATAAACACATTAGTCAGAAGACACTGAAGCAAATTCAGTGGTATACTACAGTGGAAATGTGTGGCAGAGGATCTAGTCACCAGAAAACATGGACATTATTGTTCTTACACGTTACATGCTATATTGTGAAGACAACATATACTGCTATTTAGAGACATAGATGATTTTCTAAAGCTGCATTCTCCTAAAAGCAGAAAGGTAAATTTTTCAGCTTGGTCATTTAACCATTCATAAATTGGAGGCATTGGAAGCTATTTTTGTTTTCCCTGAACCAATAAAGCAAAGTTAGTGATGGCAACACTGGGAGAAAGATTCAGGGAAAGCAATCTGACATAGAGTCTTTCGCAAACATCACAAACCTACTAATGACCATTCAGCCCACAGTTCTCCGTAGGCCTGAGATGGTGAAAGCAAGCTGTCTACAAGCCGCACTTCCCAAGATCTGGGGGAAACAAATTGCTCTCAAAGAAAAGAACAAGACAGTTCCAAGATGAGACTATAAGCAAATAAAACAGAAAAGAAAGGAAAAGACAAGACAGTATATGAAGGAAGGGATGGAGAAGACAGACATTGAATAGTAAAACCTGAGTCAGAAGTGGAGGATACATAGGTGAGCTAGATTGCAGTGCCTGGAAAGGTAAGGAATGGAGATATGATCAAACAGGAACAGTTCAAACCAGCCTATGGTCCAAATCCAACACTAAAGGACCAGATAAAACCAGTTGTGTTGGGAGTGGTTAAATCTGAGAGTGAGTTTAGGCTTGAGAAAAAAATGCAAGAGACAATAAAAGAATTGTTAACGTATGTTTAGAGTGAACAGGAGGCATGATTCATACCCCCCTGGGGGCAGATATTACAGTATTAGCAGAAGACAGCAGAGACAACAGCGACCATTAGCATTCCAAACGCTCCTCTCTTTCCTATCAATGAGAATGATCTTCTGACTAAGCCACAAAACAACAGATTAGGGAGGAGCCTAAGCCCCAGAGAGGCGATAAAACTACAAGGGATCCTCTAGCTGCTTTATAGGAGTCCATGTCTCTGGGCCTAAATGAATCTCAGCAGATCTCACTGAAGGAACTCTTACTTGCTGCTGTGCTGCAATCAATTCACTCTGGGAGAGGTGAAAGGCCAGAGAAGCCAGACCAAAGTCACACTTTTAAAGGACTGGGGTGGGGAGAGAGGAAGAGAGGCACTTTGAAAACAGCAGGATACATTTAAAGTAGTTGATGGTTTATAGAAACCAAGGAGAGATAAATAAGAACAGGAAAGTTCAGAAAAGGACTAAGACCTAGCAAACTCACTCCTTTTCTTTCCTAAAAGACTGGCCAGTGGGGCCAGGGTGTAAAGATCTCTCTCTCTCTCTCTCTCTCTCTCTCTCTCTCTCTCTCTCTCTCTCTCTCCAAACCTGGAATAGTCTCCCTCCTTCCTCTCCAAATTCTTTTTTCCATGTGATTTTATTGCTGTGAAGAAACACCATGGTCATGGCAACTTTTTTTTTTTTTAAGATATTTTCTTATTTTACATTTCAAATGCTATCCCAAAAGTTCCCAATACCCTCCCCCCACTGCCCTTCTCCCCTACCCCCCACCCCCCACTTCTTGGCCCAGGCGTTCCCCTGTATTGGGGCATATAAAGTATGCAATACCAAGGGGCCTCTTTTTCGGATGATGGCTGACTAGGCCATCTTCTGCTACATATGCAGCTAGAGACACGAGCTCTGGGGGTTCTGGTTAGTTCATATTGTTGTTCCTCTTATAGGGTTGCAGGCCCCTTCAGCTCCTGGGGTACTTTCTCTAGCTTCTCCTTTGGGGGCCCTGTGTTCCATCATATAAATGACTGTGAGCATCCACTTCTGTATTTGCCAGGCACTTGCATAGCCTCATACGAGACAGTTATATCAGGGTCCCTTCAGCAAACTCTTGCTATCATATGCAATAGTGTCTGGGTTTGGTGACTGATTATGGGATGTATCCCCTGGTAGGGTAGTCTCTGGATAGTCCATCCTTTCATCTTAGCTCCAAACTTTGTCTCTGTAACTCCTTTCATGGTCCCCCCACCCAATTCTAAGGAGGAATGAAGTATCAATAGTCAGGTCTTCCTTCTTCTTGATTTTCTTGTGTTTTGCAAAGTGTATCTTGGATATTCTAACATTCTGTGCTAATATCCACTTATCAGTGAGGGCATATCTAGTGACTTCTTTTGTGATTGGGTTACCTCACTAAGGATGATATTGTCCAGCTACATCGATTTGCCCAAGAATTTCATAAATTCATTGTAATAGCAGAGTAGTACTCCATTGTGTAAATGTACCACATTTTCTGTATCCATTCCTCTGTTGAGGGACATCTGGGTTCTTTCCAGCTTCTGGCTATTATAAATAAGGCTGCTATGAACATAGTGGAGCATGTGTCCTTATTACCAGTTGGAACATCTTCTGGGTATGTGCCCAGGAGAGGTATTGATGGATCTTCCTGTAGTACTATGTCCAATTTTCTGAGGAACCGCCAGACTTATTTCCAGAGTGGTTGTACAAGCTTGAAATCCCACCAGCAATGGAAGAGTGTTCCTCTTTCTTCACATCTTCGCCAGCATCTGCTGTCACCTGAATTTTTGATCTTAGCCATTCTGACTGGAGTGAGGTGGAATCTCAAGGTTGTTTTGATTTGCATTTCCCTGATGATTAAGGAATGTGAACATTTTTTCAGGTGCTTCTCAGCCCTTCGGTATTCCTCAGTTGGGAATTTTTTGTTTAGCTCTGTACCCCATTTTTAATGGGGTTATTTGAATTTCTGGAGTCCAGCTTCTTGAGCTCTTTGTATATATTGGATATTAGTCCCCTATCAGATTTAGGATTGGTAAAAATCCTTTCCCAATCTGTTGGTGGCCTTTTTGTCTTATTGACAGTGTCTTTTGCCTTACAGAAGATTTGCAGTTTCATCTCTATCTTTCTCAAGGTGGCGTGGCGAGTCAGGAGTTAGGCATGAGTGCATTGACAAGGAGTTATTTAGATTCCCCTAAAGCCAGTGTTAGCTATGGCTTCCTTATCATCCTAGGGCTTTCTTATGCCTTTGGCAAATATTAAGCCCTGATTGTCCCCTCTTCTTTCCAGCTGCTCATGGAGAAGCCATGGTCTCCTTCCTGGTGACATTTAGCCTTCAGCCCTATCAGGGACTACCCTTGACTTTTTCAGGAGACTCTTATGCATTCTTTGATTTTTCTTAGCTGAAGACTTTCTTGTAAACTTTAGAAGTCTTTGCTTCACACCCTTCTATTTTCCACTGTTTAACGAGAAGATTATGTCTCTTCTCGCCTATCTTAGGCCGTATTGTAATAATCTTCTGGCTCCCCTCACCCATGCAAATCCACGTACCTACATTGGAACACATCTAGGCTATTGACAACCCTTCCTCCTTTGAACTCTTTCCCTTCTCCTCTGTCTTTCTTTTTTTGTCTTTTCCTTCTTTCTCCCCCCCTTTATTCCCCATCTCCTTTGAAAAGTCTTGTGCCCACATGTATGTAGGTATGTGTTCACATGTGGGAGACAATGGAATACATATGGACAACACGAGTGTGGTCAGAGGATAGGCTTGAGCATCATTCTTCTTTGCCACTGAGGCAGTGTCTGCTTGGCACATGCAGGCTAGCTGCATCCCAAGCTCCTGGAAAATTTCCTGCTTCTGCCTCCCATCTCCATGAAAGTCAGCAGTTCTCAGCCTGTGGGGTCACATATCATCCACCCATCATGTCAAATATTTACATTACAATTCAAAACAGTAGCGAAATTACATTTATAATGTAGAAATGAGAGATAATTTTATGGTTGGGTGTCAATACAACACAAGGAACTGTGTTAAAGGGTCTCAGCATTAGAAAGGTTGAGAGCCACTGCTGTGGGTGCATGCTGGGATTGTGTGTGTGCTTCTGTATCTGGCTTTTACAGAAACTCTGGGGATCTGAACTCAGGGTGTCAAGTTGGCATGACAAGTACTTTTACCCACTGAGATATCCTTCTGCCTCCCCCGCCAACTCCCTCCCCAACCCCCAGCATTTCTAGACATGGGTTTGCTATGTAGCCCAGGCAATCCTCCTAATTTTCCTACTTCAGTTTTGGATACAGGCATGTGTTACCATGTTTGGTCATCTCTTTGTTTCTTAGTGAGTATGAGCCAGGCTATAATTTATCTTCTAAATAAATTCCACTCGAGAAGTTTTTATGCAGTCTATTCTGTGCCCAACACCCAATCCAAAGTGTGTAAGACATATTCCTGTCCTCAACTACATCAGCATCACCAGCAAACATGAGCATGCACATCTGAGAATCCCTGGGAACTGCTTGTATACCATTATTAACTACTAAAACATGTCCCTCCCTATCCTCACTCCCAGTACCTTGTGTTTCATGGGTACTCAATACTTCTCTTTGTTTTATTAATGAAAGAGTGAATAAACATATGTTGGTTCAAATTCAAAATTCTAGAAGTCTGGAAAAGAAAGGACCATAGTGTCCCAGTGATGGAGAACAGCCATATAATTATTACTCTGAGAAGAAACATAATATTTATAGTTTGAGCCTGGGGAAGAGACACTACCTCCTCAAATTGCTTGTTTACTCTCAGTGGAAGGATGTCCTTTTGAGTGTACCCAGCAGATCTTCTTTACGAGGGACCTAAATTAACTTTAAACTAATCTCATAAATGTTTTCCTATGATTGTCTTAAGTTATAATCATTAAATGTATAAAATGCAAATATTTGTAAGTCTGAAATTCTATTATTTATTATTGTTATTATTATTATTATCAGTTAAGCTACCTCTAAATATAGCTGAGGCATAATATGAATTACTGAAGGAGCTGAAGGGGTTTGCAACCCCATAGGAAGGACAATAATATCAACCAACCAGACCCCCCCAGAGCTCCCATGGACTCATGGCTCCAGCTGCATATGTAGCAGAGGATGGCCTTGTCAGGCATCAATGGGAGGAATGGCTCTTGCTCCTATGAAGGCTCAATGCTCCAGTGTAGGGGAATGCCAGGGCAGGGAGGCAGGAGTGTGTGGGTGGGTACGGGAACATCCTCATAGAAGCAGGGGGAGGGGGGATGGTATGGGGGTTTGCTTAAGGGAAACTGGGAAAGGGGATAACATTTGAAATGTAAATAAATAAAATATCCAATAAATTAAAAAGGGGGGGAATCTTTATAAGGGGACAGCAAGGGAAGTGACTCTTAGGAACTAGGCAAGAATAGATAGCCACAGCTTGCCCAGAGCCCCCACTGGATATCACATGCTAGTCTGACTTAGAAGGAAAACAAGACATTCTCACTATCAAGCTCTCGGGTGGCTTCCAACCACACAACCACACAAGCTCTTCCTGACACTGTTAGAGAGCTGTGCTTTACATGGATGATTCCAAAATTCCTAAGTTTTGGTCTATGATTACTTGCCAGTGCAGGACAAGCTCCATTTAACAAGTGTCCATTGCCTAGTGATGATATTTTTTGGATGGGAAATCTCTGCAGTCTCTGGGTTGTACCCTCTTTGGAGATATCGTTTCCTCTCGTAGCGCCAGAAAGCAGTTTGAAAGAGAAAGAACTTTCACAATGAAGTAAGTTCTAAAAGGACGGATTCACTTAGCTCTTCGGAAGCCCAGCTTCCTGGCCTATTCAACAAGAACTCTATTTTCCTTCCTAGCCTTGTTGAAATAACATTGAAAGTAAATGAGATGATGTTTAGTATAGGGCTTAGCATTCTCTAAAGTTCTTTATGCATGTAAGATATTATTTCGGTACTTTTTGGTTATGTGCTTTGTTTCTGAAATACTAGCATGCTATGAGAAGCTATCAATTTGGAGAGAAAAGAACACAGAGCTTTAAGTCAGTCATTTGATTTTAATGCTGGCTTGTCTGATGGTAGGTAAACAACCACATTTCTCAAGGCAGGCCCTAGTCTGGTCCACACAACCAAAAGTTTCCAACATAGCATTTACCAATTATAAACTTATTTTTATTTCATTTAACTTCTTTCTTTGACAAAAATGATCCCTGATCTGCATCAACTAACAACCTTGTGTTTTTGCCTTACAAAGATAGGCCATCTCTTTGAGGAAGTTATCAGATACCCAGAACACAACCCATAATGCACACTTCCTGTTAGTGCAATGGCGACCCAATCTTCACACACAAAACTCAACTCAGGGCCCAGGGATGCCAAGTAGATAGAGTATGACAGTGTGCCATGAAATCTTACTCCACAAGACTGCTGCTCATGGATTATGAGAGCAGAAAGGTGGGCAGCATGCCCAGTGTAGGACTGGGACTAGGGATATCTTCAAGGAAGGCTTTCTGGTTACACTATATTAAACCTTGTGTTTGTCCCTTTGCATTTCTTCCTCTGGTGCTTTGCTTTCTCTCCCTGATAGTCCATTTGTGGAACATATCACGGCCAAGCGGTATCACAGGTTGGACAAAGTAAGGAATCAGGGAACATCTTAGGTAAACCCTCAAAAGACATTAATCCAGCCAAATCCCATTATATATATATATATGAAAGCAGAGCCTATTGTGATGTTTGCCTCAATGCATTTTGGGAGACTTGAAAGATAGAGAAGTGAAAGCTGATTTCTTCTTTTGTGTTTTATACAGTGCTGTGCATGTTACTAGAATGGTGTCCTTTCAATTTCATGATGAAATGTGTACTGTTTCTCATGAGAGCAATAAAACCAAACAAACTCAGCAGCTGTGGGAACCAGTCAGAGGCTGAAAAGGAAAGGGGATGGCTCACGGCTACAGAGAGTTAGGAGCATTCCTGAGGTTTGAAGAATGGGGGTGAGGAGAACCCCAGGCTGTGGGCAATTGGGCTGTGTGCTCTTTGACACTTTATATCACAAGAACTTGTCATGTACTCGGTACCACACCAGAGGCTAAATAGTACCTGTGTATCTGATCTAAAATGGCTACTCTTATGTTCTTGTGAAATATTTAATTGAAGGAGCTATAGAGGCAAATCAGAGCAAACATTGTGCTTACCTACGAGTATCCTCCAATCTAATAATCTCTAGATAGCTAAATAAAATGTTACTTCATACTGTGGCTGGCACGGATCACTCCTAGAACTGTGAGGTTAATTACCCTAAAAATTGAGTCCTTCAGGTTTACCAGCTACCATCTGAAACCAATTTACAAGCATCCCTAGAATTCAGGACATGAAAAACCACAAAAATCTGAAATAAATATCCATCCACAAAAGACAATCTATAACTGCACACCGCAAAGGAAAGCTCTCCTATTTCTTCTTTTCTTTCTTCACACATGGTTTAAATATACACTCCTCCTCCACTTGATGTAAGACTCTGTTATCATTATAAGGGAAACCTATAATATGCCGACCCTACAAAAGCATCAAGCTCAATTACGTAGCCATCTTTATGTACACTTGAGATCCCAGGCTCTCGTGGATATCTGTAATGTGAGCAAAGCGAGCAGACTCTGTCAGCTGCAGGACTATTCATCCCCGTGTCCTTTACATCTATTTCAGGCTATGAAAGAGCCCCGCTACTCCATAAAGAGTGGTTTTCTTTTAAACAGTTGGCTTTGGTTGTGTTTCTTTAGCTCAGCAATAGATGCACACCTGGGAGGCAGCCAGTTTGACAGGAAGACTCTGGGCCGCTATATAAACAAACACAGCAGCAGAGCCATCATGCCCTTGAAGGGAAGACTCTGGCCTCTGAAAACGAACATGTTCTTTTGTTTCTGCCCTACATTTCACTTAACTTAATGACCTTGGGAGAGGCTGGCAACCCAGCTTCCTCATTTCTCGACTCTAAAGTTTTAAATTAGAATTCAAACCAGAGAAAGAACCAGAACACATCACTGAAAACGGAGAATCTCCCTACCCCTTTCCACTTGCTCCTGGCTTGGAGCTCCTGGTGTGTAGCTACTGCACAGAAAATCTCAGAAATCCCTTCTGGGGAGCCTCCATTATTTGGTCAGCTGCATTCTCTATTCTTTGTTTTTCTTTGGACTGTTTAAGTTAATGCATGTTAATTGTACATATTAATGGGTGCAATATGGAACTTCCATCCACACATCCAGCATGCATTGTTCATGCCCAACCTCCTTTATGCTATTCATGCCCCTGCCACAGCACTCTTCCTAGGACTGTGTAAGCACCATCCTATATTCAGTGGCCTTTTGGATGCCATTTCCAGAGGTGGCAGAGGACATGGGTTCTCATTTCCTGAAAGCTCCCCAGTCTCCACTGTAGGTTGTTTTTTTTCTCTGTCTGTCTCCCTGTAGTCAAAACTGCACAGGATACCAGGCACTAAACACCAGGCACAGATGGTGAAGCCCCTGGCACTTAGCCTCCTTTTGCAGGTTTCTGAACATGCCCCATTTCTTCCCAAAGAACACAGTCTAAGTTCAATTTATTTACATTGATGGACAAGGAGACAAGATAACTGATACTATAGCCAAAAGGATGACATCATTAAAACCATGGGTGCCATAGGTATATTATTACTTTTATATCATAAATGGGGTGGAAAGCAAAGAGAGGGGACAATGATTTAATAATCGCTGTCTCACCAGCAGTTGTCATGCCGACAGTACATTTTCAAATATCCCAGGATATAGTCACCACTGAAAACAGTGAAACTTTTTTTTTTTCAGTTTGAAGACAAAACACTGAGTACTGAATCAAGAATACAAATTTTATAAATTTGTAGAAAAATTTTTCAGGAAAACACAATATTAAAGGGGTGACCCAAACACAGAAAGACAGTGGCTATATGTTTTGTCTCATATGGCACATTACTCCAAATCATCATTATGATTGCTAGGCAGATGATAATAGAGATTTACAGGACTATAAATTGATAACATAGATTGGATAGCTATTTGCTAATGCATCTGATGAACCAGGATCAACTGGCTTGAACCCAGTTCATATTGCAAAGATAGGAAAGGATTATCTCAAAGCGGACCTGTACATACTGTGGTGGCACTGGCTCAATATGCAAACACATTTGACTCTAATATCAGACCATGACCATGCAGACAAGTTGTAGCCAATCATAGCAGTTGAACTTCTAGTCATTTGGGGAAACAACCACTAAATATGACTATATTAAATATAAGTCAAGTGCAGCCCATAACATTTTCCTGCTAGTCATTCCTTTTTGTCTGTTACAAGATAATTCACATGTTGATGAGGAGGGTATTCCAAACCAGCTTCAGTTTGGAAAGTTGCCTAACTCCAGAAATGTATTTCTTCTTGAAATAAACTTGGTAAATATCCCCTGATCTAGCTTTTTACTAAGGTACATCACTTTTCACATCTTTGCATGTATTACTTTATTTTGTTGTTGTATGAATAAACAATCTAAAATTTTACAGAATATCTCAGAATAAAATATTCATATTATCTTGAAAAAAAAAAGAATACAAATTTTAGGAAAATTGTTTTTGGCATTAATTTAATTTATAAATTGTAAAATTTAAAAACAGTACTAAGTGCCAAATGAGGCAAAATGCTTAATTTTTGGCATACATGACTGTGTAAATAAATAATGAGAAAAAGAAAAGAATCAAGGGCATGGTTTTCTAAATGAGAGAGAAATTTTCTACATGCCAGACAAAAATTAAACAAACATGGAGTGTATGCATCTTTTCACATGAGGTCAGAGATTTTCATTCTTAGAAATATTAAAAGTTATTTTGGAAAACTTAACAAGTATTTTGTTTTTAGCCTTTTATATCTTATTCTATGTGTATGGATGTTTTGCTTGCATGTATGTCTGTGTACCATGTGCATGCCTGGTGCCTTGGAGGCCAGATGAGGGCATTGGCTCTCTTAGGACTGGAGTTACAGACAGTTGTGAGCTGTCATATGGGTGTTGGGAATTAAACCTGGCTTCCCTACAAGAGCAGCCAGTGCTGCTAACTGCGGAGCCATCGCTCCAGCTCCTTAGGCAAATGTTTTAGGGGAAAATCTCGAGACCATTTTCTGTTCAAAACTGTTAGGGTTATTAAAAAATAATTAATTAATTAAAAAAAAAAGATTTACACAAGACCACTTGTGATTTTGCCTCCGGCTATTAAGGTACCTTTTTTTAAAAAAATATGATTAAGGCTATAAAACGACAATAAAGGCAAAGAAAATAGTATTTTGGGAAATGTTCATAAACATCGTGGTGGAGGGGAACCTGGCACAAAAATAGCAGCACTTTGGGGAGGAAGAGGGAGTTATATTTTGAACAAGATTATACTCTCTCATAAAGCCAATATTATTTCAGCGCAATCAAGTGCATCACTAATGTGCAAAATCTAACTTTATGAGATGCAGCAAAGGCGAGGAGAAAGTTGCCTTTGAGTGATTACTCTGAAAGTCTAATCAAAGACATTCTCTCCCATTATCAAACACAGATGTGCAAACCAAGGAGATGGTTTCTTATTGAAAGAGATTGGCAATAAGATTGAGGACCCTGAACTGAATTCATCTCCTCATCATACCAAATTCTCCATATACCTGGGAGGCCCTTCAAAGTCGACACTCACAGAATAATGCTGAACACATGTTTGCCTGTGATGTGCCCTCAGCCCACATCCAAATCTACATGAGCCAATGCAGAGCCACAGGGCTTTCTGATGTAACAGCGGCACGCAAGGACTACCCAGCCAGCCAAGGAAACTTTCAGTTGTTGGTATAGAGCTAAGGAGGGCCAGCTGAGCCATCAGACTAGAGACATTATGTCAGTCAAAACCCACTGCTGCTGGGTGTTGGCCTGGGAACTTTTGGTGGGGCTGTGTTTGTGCTCATAGTTTGAGAAACTGAGTTCAAACAGGTCCATATGCCATCAGGTGACATAATCAAATAAAATTCCATGAGATACAGTGGAATTTATTCCTCTTGTCTTTTGAGAGAGAGACAGAGAGAGAGACAGAGAGAAAGAGAGAGACAGAGAGAGAGAAATCTATTTCCTTCCTTTGGGACCGAAACATGTATTTCATAATATTTTATTCCACGATCGGGAAGATGTCAGGCATTGGAGTACTATCTAGTCTTAATTAAACCTCAGTTTTCATTTCAAAGGTTAATTATACCTTCAATTCTTATCTCTGGAAAATGCTAATGAAGAAATTCTTAAATATAAATGAATAATTAATATTCACATTTAAAAAAACTTTTAAGTTTAGGTTTTAAAAATTCTATCTTGCAGTGAGAGTTGGGTCATGAAGAGAAGTGGGTTTCTTTACACAATGTGATTTGAACAATAGATTGACAACAAGAAATAAATTGGACACTATTTGTCATCTGCCTATGAAAGACCTATCTATCTGTTGCCTGTAGATATGTAAAACACAGGAAGGCAGTTCAGGCCAGACTGGTTTCCCCTTCTCATTTTCTGAGTTCTCCTTGTAAGATTTACATAATGTTTTCTTATAACATGGCTTATGCAATGTTTTTCACAATCTCTAAACAAACAGCTAATATAACAGTGTAAAAGAAGTATCTCTTATTTTCTGCAGATTTTTCCATATATTATATTCTATGTTTCTGCCCCCAAACTCCAGGCATCATTATTAACGAAGACTGCAGAGGCCAATAGTACAGGATAGCTATCATTTGGTGAATGTAGTAATAAACGCATTATGATTTTCAATGCAGTGGGTAATGGGCCAATATATGTACAATATCAATTCTAAGATTGCCTCTATCTCCATATGCATTTTTCCCTACTTTACCTGAACTCCCCTTTTCAATTTGCTTTGATTTCCCAGAATTCAACATGTCCTTTGGAGTCATCATCTAAGAATGTTTATTGCCATTATTGTTTGCTTTTCACTGTTTTGTGCCTAACCCTCTCTAAAAGAAGAGTCTTCCTAACTGTTATAGTCCACCAGTTAACGGGCGGGAGTAAACTGTTATAGTCCACCAGTTAACAGGCGGGAGTAAACTGTTACAGTCCACCAGTTAACGGGCGGGAGTAAACTGTTACAGTCTACCAGTTAAAGGGCGGGAGTAAACTGTTACAGTCCACCAGTTAATGGGCGGGAGTAAACTGTTATAGTCCACCAGTTAACAGGCGGGAGTAAAGAGTTAAGACTCAGTGTTAGGAAAACTAGACATTAGCATGCCTGTTTCTCAAAACCAAAGTTTATTCTGGAGGACTGAGGCTCACAATCTATTCTTCCAATTATTTTCAAAGGTCTAGGATCTAACAATTTTGAGTTAGGAAAATATCATAATTTTACATGAATGAGAAAGCCATGTTTTAGGTAATCATGGCCCATTTGATTCTTTAGTCTTCAGTCTAGTGTTCTTTCATAATTAGGTAGGGTCACCAATTTTTTTCCTTCCCTTTTTCCTCCCTTCCTTCCTTCCTTCCTTCCTTCCTTCCTTCCTTCCTTCCTTCCTTCCTTCCTTCCTTCCTTCCTTCCTTCCTCCTTTGAGTTTGTTTTTCATTTTGTATTGTTTTCTTTTTGTATTTTGAGAGGTCTCTCCGTGTACCTTTGGGTGTCCTGGAACTCACTCTGTAGACCAGGCTGCCCTCTAACTCACAGAGATCTGCCTGCCTCTGCCTCCCAGTGCTGGGATTAAAGGTGTGTGCGGCTACCACCTGGCTGTGTCACCATTTCTAGTCTACCCCATCCTGTCTGCCACATTTGGTCTTATTTCTTCCATTATCATGTGAGAGCTATCTACATACGAAGAGCTCCATCTTCCTGATTTTGACACAGCAGAGTGCCTTTTTCATATATTCATGAGACTTGGAAGACGAGATGAGAAGGGTAGCCAAACCATCACTCCTCCATCAGTGGTAAGGGGGAATGTTTGAGGCGGAGGAGGGAAATGCATAGCTCATGTTTTTAATCCATGGAATGGCTTGCTATGCAATATCAGAGTGCAGACATGACTAACCCCAGCTCTCACTGCCCTCAGTATCCTCCTCGGCTCTTGTCGATAGGTTGCTCTCTTGAGACTGATCCTCTGATCAGTGTCTGGTGGTGTCATTTCTGCTCCAAATGGGCTCCTGTAGCCCTACAGCTTTTTGTGCTAGCCAAGACTTTGTAGATTGGTCTTGTGGTAGAAGACTCTCCCAGGCTAATCCTGCTAATCCTCCTCATCAGCAGACCTTGGATTTCTACTTTGTCTCAGCTGCTGTTTCCCATGGGAGGCAACTGGCAAATACTGATGTTCCATCTCTCATTTCCACCTTTGGAACCAACCTTTGCTCTAAAAAATAACATTGCACAAATTGGTACCAGGCTGGGGAGTGAGGATTATTTTAATATTAAGAAGATAGTGACAAATAGCTTAAATAGTACCCTGTTTGCCAGGACATTAAGTGAACTGTAAACCGTTTAGCTTGTTTCTCAGCTAAGTGTGAATCTGATCAAACCATCTCCCTCCGGGTACCTACTTTCACGCTATTTGTATGAAGAGCTCCAGGGAAAAGAGCCTCAGGGTTATCTTATCCCTGATCCACTTTCCTTTTTGACTCTAACCCTCTCAAAATTACAGTATGTCTTCTTCCAGATGTCCAGAGTTCTGGATGTAGCACAGTCACAAAGAGCATGCGCTCTCCCCGTCCTGAGTGCCCTTATACAGGTCAGTTCACACTTGTTTACTTAATAATTTACATATTACTCTTAATCATGCTGATGACTGCTTAAAGTAGGGATTTCACTCGAGGCTTGTATGTGGTTTAAACTGTCCTTTTCAATAGTTCACTGCTAATCTTAGGACACTTATTGGACAGTCATTCTGGAGTCTATATAATTTCAACCAATGTTTTGAAGTACAAAATGGCAACATTGTAAAGTGTGATAATTATGACAGGTCAGAAGGGTAACCAGCACCTTTGCCAGCAGTAGGAAATTTAAAACCTACTTTGACCCACTGGGGGAAGTGTTTTTGAATAAGGATTATGAAATTTAATGAAGGTAAGTAGAAGCAAATGTGTTGAAGAAAACCCACATGCATAAATACAAGATGGAAATGTATTCACTATGTTTGGCCACAGTATAAAAATACACAAGAGTCACCGCAGGCCACTGGCCGAGCGTGAGCCACCAGGATGCTGGTTTATTTACAAGGAAGCAGGCCAGGGCGTGTGAGCTGAAGGGCGTGTAAGTTGAAGGGTGTATGGGTGGTGAAGTACCCAGCAGACAGTCCTCATGGTGCACAGAGACAGGAAGTATGGAGAAGATAAAGCGTGTGAGGATACAGTCAGGGGCAGTCATCTGGCAAAGAAATAGCTTCAGCCTGGTCAATTATAAAACACCCTACACAAAGACATCACAGGAAGGCTGGCTTGTGTACCAAACAGAGACTGCAAGCTTGAAGTGCATTCTCTGGAGGAAAATGCAAACATCCTAGCAGATAATAAGGGAGCTTAGACCAACCGCGGGAGTAGTCATTGTGTTCTCTTTTGTTTGTTCCGCTCTTGAGAAAGAGAGGAACATAGACTTATCGCCCTCTTTCTTAACTCTGTAACAAGTCAAATGACTGATTGATCACAATGCCTTAGCTGCAGACAAGGCAAGGGGCAAGGTAGAGACTACAGAAGAGCAGAGGGGACACGTGTTGGCCTGGCCATATCATTAGATAGAATATATCTCCATTGAAGGAAGGTACCTGGTTCTCTATAAAAATCCAGGCATCAGCATTTAGGTTTTGAATATAAGATTTAAGACAATATTTTGAAACAGAATTATTTCATCAAAATACCACACACCATTAACTCATAATTTCAAAGTTAAAATTTTCTAAAGGCAATATGGCTCTATCCTTTTCTAAGACCTGCTCCTGGAGGAAGCAGTATTAAAACTGTTTAGGTGATACCTGTACCTCTAGAAAATGAACTTTTTAATGATAATATAAGGGAGTACAGTTTAACCATTAGTGTCTGACCACCACACACACACACACACACACACACACACATACACACACACACACAGAGTGAGAGAGATACAGAGACAGAGACACTCAGAGAGAGAGAGAGACAGAGAAAGAGAGAGAGAGACAGAGAGAGACAGAGAGAGAGAGATCCAGTGTGTCCCGCCGTGTCTGCTATCCAGTGTGATAGCTCTTCTACAACTTTTCCAACATTGCTACTGAACATATTGTTTCACCCTCTGCACACTGCTCACTGCAGAGCCCATACCTTTTCTGTGCATTTTCCTTCCCTGAAATGAATAGTTGGCTCTACCTACAGTTTGCTGGCTAGTTTTTAAAGTCAACTTGCCATAAGCTAGTGTCATTTGCAGAAAGGGAACTTCAAATGAGATAATGGCCCTCCCAGAGTCACCTGCAGGCAAGCCTGTGAGATATTTTCTTGACTGATGACTTACAGGTGAGGGCACAGCTCCCTGAGTGGTGCCACTCTTGAGATGGTGGTCTTGGGTGCTATAAAAAAAGCAGCCGGAAAGCTATGGAGGAAAAGCCTACCATACCCCTACATCAGTAAGGTCCTGCCTCTGGGTTCCTGCACTGAGTTCCCTGGATGACAGACTATATGACATGTCAACTCTTCTCTCACCAAGCTGCTTTTGGTCCTAGTGTTTTAGCACAGCAATGGAAACCCTGACTAAGACATGAAGTTTGTATCATTTTCATATCTGCAGACTCATTTTTTTTTCTGGGGCACTTTCAACTATTGCTACTGCGTCCAGATGCCCACAGGTCCTGCACTGTCATGGTTCTTTTCGTCCTTGGGTGAGGTTCCTCGGGAGGCTTGCTTCAATGCCTTGGCCTTCAGCCACCAGTCCTCTGCTCCCTCCCAAGGGGTGCACATGGACAGCTACTGCCTTTGCATCCTTCAGGTGGGCCCTTGCTGCCTCTGACATCTTTTATTCTCATCCCTTCCTGATCCCATCCCTGTAGGAGAAATGTTTATTCTTTGTGTCTAGACAACCTTTCTCTGTCATTGGCATTTGGTCTCAAAGGAGTCTAAGGTGAAATTTGTTCCTACAGAGTCGGAAGCCATCTCACCACCAGCTTCTAGTTTCAGACACTACTTGAGAATTCTAACACTATGTTTACTCTTGAGTCTTTTATTGTGATCTATCATTTGTTTTATCTTCTAAAGCATTTTCAGAATCTTTCCTTCATTCTTGATGCTTAGAAACTATTTAAGGCTTCCCCTTCACTGGGCTGGGCACTCTGTTTTACTCCACTTTCTACTCTCTGACACCCATTATCTATCAGAGGTTGGCCATCTTGGGAATATCACCTAAGGACCTTGATATGTCTCTACCATTCCATTGTGCACATTTCCCCCATTTCTCCTGTTTTCTACACTCTGTCTTTAATCCTATTAATTTTTTTATTGACCTGTGATGTTCTTTTGTTATAGACTATAGTTCTTGTTTCAAAGAAAATTTCTGATCACACTGTAATTATTACTACTGTTATTTTTGCAGTGCTTGGTATTGAACACAGAGCTAAACAAGGACTCTGTATATGAGCTATAGCCTTCCTTTCCTTAATGTATCTATTTTTAGTTTTCTTCTATTTCATGTGACATTTCCTCAAATATCTTGTCATCTATAACTAGTCTTTAATTACAAACATGAATTCCTGCAAGGTGTAGTAGACTTTTTTGCCTGCATTTGTGGCTCTTGTTGGTGAATGAGCTTCACTATCATCTAACTGGGTGGCGTATGGACAATATTGGGCCAGCTGCCCTGGTCATGTGTGCTTTGCTCACTTCTCTGACTGCTCATCTTCTCCAGGGAAGAATTTCTCTTCAGGAAGCAGTATTCTGAGGCTAGGGATCCCATATTTTCATTGATCCCCTGTTTCATTTCAGCCCCCATTTTCTACTATGCTAATGATCTTTTCTGGTTTGATTTTTTTAAGCTCCTGAGAATGAAGGGAGGGAAGAAGGGAGGTAGGGGAAGGCTGGGAAGGAGAAGAAGGGGGTGATGGGGAGGGAGGAAAGGAGAGAAAAAGGGAGAGAGAGAGAGAAAAAGAGAGAGAGAGAGAGAGAGAGAGAGAGAGAGAGAGAGAGAGAGAGAGAGACTTGGCACATAGAAGTAAGTGGGGTTCTAACTTCTTCCAGAAATATTCAGTTAGGAGGCTAGAGAGATGGTTCAGAGGTTAAGAGCACTGATTGCTCTCCTAGAGGTCCTGTGTTCAATCCCCAGCAAACACATGGTGTCTCAAAATGATGTATAATAGGATTTGATGTCCTCTTTTGTCATGCAGATACAGAGAGACAGAACACTCATCAACATAAAAAAATGAAATATTCAATTAGTAGAATCTGAGAAACTATACTCCAAAATATGGCAAGTTACCACCCAAGAAAATGGCTGAAGCAGGAAGGTCTCTCTGACCTCTGACCTTCTCTTGACTTTTCTCTCCTGAAGTAAGACATACATGAAATGTTGCTCTTCTGCTATGCCAGGTCACATGAAATGATCAGGGTGTCCCTAAAGTGAATGATGCTTTCACTGAGGACACAGGGACACAGAAGAATATGGACGTGCCTTGCTTTCCCCCATTTACTGCCCTCAATTCAAATGCTTTGGCCCAACCATTCTTTCCTATGACCACCTACCTTTGATCAAACAGCATAAAATGCATATGACTCCTTATATGAGTCTGCATTTCTAAAGTTGCTGAGTCATATAAAAACGTATGTTAAATAAATGTATCATTTCAGTGAGTAAGTGGAGGGTAGGACTAAGTCATTCCACTAACCCGTCATTCTCCCAGGTGTCAGGCCTACTTTACTTCTGAATGCCCATCGTAGGTCCTTTAATCTGAGTTTGTCTCTCTCCTTCATCCCATTATCAATGAGCTCTTTTTGGGTTCACTAAGCTCAGATGAGCTATGCACCTTTTGTGGCCTCTATGTCCTGTTTTGTGTGCCACACAAAACAAAGCCAGGGCTGCCATGATGGCTCCTGGCAAGCTTGACCATCTGAGTTTGGTGCCCAGGATCCATCGGAGCCCTCAGGATAACTCCACTGGCCTCTTCATGCACATCATGGTACATGAGCAACCCTCTTCACAGCCATACAAAATAAATAAATAAAATGTAATACAAAAGTAAGCGAAATGAAAACCAGCTAACATTTCCCACCTCCAGTGTTTGAATTTCTTAGTATCTCATGTTTAAAATATATAAGGCCCAGCAGTACCCCCACTCAAAGATTAAACATATATTTGCTAGCTTTTGTTTCTTAAATGTTATTTCCCTAACCCCCAACCACTCTGCTGCCACCACAAAGAACTCAGCCTCCTTGCTGTGGGCTCAGCTTCTTCCCCCACTGAAAAGAGCGAGCTCAGAGTTGGCAATTCCAATTTCCGTTTTCTTCCATGTACATGGTATATTAAAACATCCTGTATTATATGGGGCCAGAGCAGGTGTGAGGAGTGGGGTCAGGCCTGGGGGTAAGGAGAGAAAGGGAAGATATTGGGGGTGGTAGGGAAGGCAGGAGCAGAAGGACAGAAAAGAAAACACACGGTCGGGAGACAGACACAAGCATGCTGTTCGCCACAGCTGCAAGCCAGGCCAGGGTGGCTGGCCTGTGCTTTTATAAGGAATGTGTCAGTTGCTTTGTAGTTACTACTTAATTTTACAGATGGTCAGAGAAAGTGCTTATATTGCTTGCCTAAAGTTACCACCGAGGGCTGATTAATACAAGATGTTTTGACACAGGACCTATGTGTAAGGCAGGAGAAACAATCGAAAGAGTCCAAGTGGCCCTGGCGGATCCAGAGTTATATGTTTGAAGGTAAAGATAGTAAGCCATGTCTGAAGGCAAATTGGTTAAGATAAATCATGTCAGAACCATGAAAGTAAAGGATCGAAACAGCTCACAAACTTCACTCTCCGGCTCGCTTTTTGAGAGTCACACTGCCTTTATCCCTTCATGGTTGGCCTGCACGTTAGTGGCTATCAGCAGAAAGCCGGGGAAGGTGCCAGAGATAAGAGCAAGCACGAAGCTGATTCATTGAGGGCAATTAGAAGATATTCCACATTCCATGGGCAGGCTTTCCTGTGGGGGATGGGCGCTTGGTCATTTGGCATAGCTTTCATAAGAAATTCAGGCAATACAGAAAACAGAATGCCCTTACTCATAATGAGGGTATTTATTATAAATACACTTGAGACACGTGGGGATTAGCAGTGAGAAAAAGCTGAGAGAAATCAATTTGGGGAGTTTCCCTCCTAATGAAAAACCAGATAAAAGAAAAGAGATTTAGTCATCTTGTGTTGGCAAATTGGTAAAAGCCTTTGAGGACAAAGTAATAATATAGATATTGCCTGGGTAACAGACAAAAGAGATTCCAGAAAAGATTGGGGAAAGCAATTTTCTATCAAATGAAGCCTGTTTTCTTCTTCTTTCTTTCTTTCTTTTTTCCCACCAACTTGAATTATAAAACAAAAATGCATAGCAATAAGAGGAAAAAGTTAGCGCCAGGATGGAATAAGGTTCAAAGAACATGGTGACTCAAGCGAAATGATGGATTTCAGGTAAAAGTTTTTAGATTGAAAAATAGTTTTGATATTGCATGCAGAAACTTTAGTTGTAAAACCTTGCTATAATCAAAAGTAATCACAAAAATAAAATACTAACAATCAGATCAGAGCCTCAGAAATTCTCCAGCAATACAGCTGTATGTTTTGCCCCCTCTCATATTGTTCCTATTTGGGGTCTTGCAGTCCCCAGCGTTTCGGCAATTTGTCTAAGTTTCCCACCAGCTTTATCACACCTGAAGAGATTTAACGTCAGACCCAAGGTGGTTTTAAGATAAAGAAGTGAGGTCTTTATTTCATTTCAACTTCGAAATGGTTCACGTTGGTCTGGCTAGTCTTGGAGAGATTTTAAAGACATTCGGTTCTTCAAGGATGCATTATTCTTGTAAAGACAGCCAGGTTTTTGTTCTTTTCATGTCTGACCTGCTCAGTAGTTCTTGGAACTGTGAAGCTCAAAGCTGGAACAGTAATT
This sequence comes from Mus minutoides, assembly GCA_902729485.2. Lineage (NCBI taxonomy): Eukaryota > Metazoa > Chordata > Mammalia > Rodentia > Muridae > Mus > Mus minutoides. Next base: position 3,005,823 of record LR749570.1, read on the forward strand.
TGTTTTATGCGCCCACACCTTCCTAATGCCTACAAGATTGCCTAAGACAGTTGGTAAAATTTATCTGAACATACTAATAAATATGTGGTTTCGATCCCCCCTGCTTAGTCTTCTTTTATCCATATCAAAAACATTTCCCGTGATCCTGTGCTTGGGGAGGGTAGTGCTGAGGGAGGGGAGCACTGGGGGGCGGAGGAGGGGGGAGGGATGAGCAGTGAGCCAAGCAGACACGGCCGGTTCCCAAATGGGACAAAGAATAATTTTTAAATTGGGGATGATAAAAACACAACAGGATTGTGACAAGGTTCAAAAGAACAGGGTGTTTGGAGAGAACGCAGCAGGGAGCATTGTAGTCAATAGCTTCTTGGTCTCTACTTGAAGACCTCCAAGGATACTGTCAACTTGGAGCCAAAGGGAAATTCATTTTAAGACGCATGAATTTGTTTCTGAGTTCAGCGTCACATAATGCATTTGTTTCTGAGTTCAGCGTCACATTTAGCAAGACGCATCTGCTTCTCAGTCGGAGTCCTTCCCGCAGACTTCCAAGCAGTGGTCCTCTGGACCCAGTTGCCAGGGTTTGCTGCCTGCCTTCTCCAGTTCAGATGGCACCCGGTTTTTCAATTATTGCTCCTATAACGTCCAGCGGAGATGCCCTACAAAGTGCTGCGCAGTGGCTAGGATGTGTCTTCTTCAGGTTTAGTTAATAGCATGGCCGGTTCGGAGCTGATCACAAGGGTGACTGTCACCTCCCTCGGGACCCTTGTGATTGTGAGCTCACTCACTCTTTTTTGGCAGCCATGCCCGACCACTGAGTAAAATTAACTTTGCATCGAACCAAACTAACACCTCTCGATTTTAAATTGCAAGTGAACCTTTTGGGGGACCTGTCTAAAGCCAGTTAGCAAATGTTAATTCAATGTTAATTCAATGAATCTGAGGTGCTTTCTACCTGGTTCCACAGAGCACATGTCCCAAGGCAAAGGACTAAAACTCAAAGGCCCAACCACCTCAGATCCTACCTGAAACCTATAAATTAACTTTTTTGTGTGGACTTACACAATGTGAATAAAATTAATGAACTTGAAACTTTATATTTTCAGATCTTGCTTCAAAAATATTATATCTGATCTTTTTCACTATGTTCTGAGTTGATGGCTCTGTTACCACAAAGGTTTTATTTTCTTCATTGGTAAGAGATTAACGCTTGCTCTAATGTATCTCTTGGAGAGTAAAGTGATGTTCAAATTCAAACTGTCTTATATAAATTTATAAGTATTTTTAAGAGATGCTTCAGATTGAATTATTTCACTACAGCATTTAGAACAAAATGACATTAAATGAAATTCAAATTAATTTCCCAAATTTTACAGTGTGGCAGGAGCTATCAGAGACACACTGTCTGGAGTAGTACACATTTCACTGGACCATTAATTAAATTGTATCCTGGTCCCCTCAACCCCTGGATTCTTTCCAGAATTATTTTTCCAGGAACACCTGTTCAATTTGTTACGGCTGCTTCCCTGTGCAATAACCAAAATAAAGAAAAGGCCCATTGCTGGTTCAGCTGCAGAGCTTCACCCCATGTCCTTGGGGACACAAAGCTATCTGGAAATGCACTACAGTTTAACAAAGATCAGTTGCTTAGAAGGTGGGGCTGGAGGACTCCATTCCCACTTGGATAGGTTTTCTCATGGCTGGTCCCTTATCAGAGGCACATTCCATGGTAGAATCTTATACGATACAACCTTTTAGAATTCTTGTGAATTAGGCAGGAGTAATTACTATGAACACTACGATAATACGAAAATACAAAATTGTGAAATGGATTATTCCGAGTTGGTTGCTTAATCCCAGTGAAGGTCAAGGCTGTTAAATTATGACGTGAGAAACCTTGAAACATCACATTATATATCATTGTTATTGCCAGAACTAGATGTGATGTAAATAAATTTAAGTTTTCCCATGATAACATTTTCCATGTAACTGGAGTTTAACAATTTAATTGGGAATGAAAAAACAATATCCAAGAATGGGAACAGATTTAAAAAAAGCTGGAAAGCAACCCAAAGATTAATGTTCTATAAGCACAGACTGGGAGGAGTGTTAGGATTTAAGACCAAGTTTCCACAACAGAGCCTTCTCTACAGCTCTGTAGAAGGATGCTGTAATGTGTGGAAGGACCTCCCCTATCCCCTCACTGTGTATTACATGTCAAAAACTCCTCCACAAAGCCCTTTGTTATTTGAGGGATAGGGAGAGTCAGGAACCATTTTGGGTTTATTATATCTCAAATATATGAACTAGAATGTCATAACCTGGCTGTTTTTAATTTTTGTTTTGTTTTTGTCTGTTTAGCACAGTGCCTAAAGCTCATTTACAAATGGATGGGCTGTTTGTTTGTTACTTGAATATTATTTAAGCACCAACAAAAGGGATCCATATTTAAATGGAAAGTAATAGCAGAACCGTTTCAAGTGATCATATGATAAAAACTGGGCCCATAAATGAAACATTGACGATGGAGATCCCCCAAAGACCATTAGATAGTAGTGGTCTTATCAGAGTGACATAAAAAAAATCTACAACTAACAAATAGTCAAGAACACAGAGCAGATAAACTTTGGCATTTCAACTTTAACAACATTCTACCTGATAAATGATTTTCAGTCCAGGAAATCATTAACTGCTGCCAAAACATTTTTCAAAGTGCATATGCTTTCTAACTGATAGAAAAAAATCTCACCTTGGGAATAAGGAAGTATCTCCACTCACTCAGAAACTTAAAGCACATAGAAGCCTACAGAAGGTAGAGCATGCTGACACTGGGGACCACAGTCAGTATTACTTCATGAGCCTCCAGACTTGAAGACACTTCTGCACGGGTCTGTTTTCACTAAGCTGCTTTGCTGAAGGGCTTCTGGTGTTTGTGCTGTGAACCATGCTTGTGGTTTGATTTCTTTTATATTTGAATAATCTGAACCAAGATTGATGTCATCACAGGGAAACTAAACAAGACTTTTTTAAAAAGTGATTTTGGAAAACTGGAGACATAGCTTTGTGGATAGAATGTTTACCATACAAGATGAAGACCTGAGTTTTGATCCCAATTTTCTTGTACAGCCTGGTGGAGCCGTTCACATCTATAAAATTTCCATGCAGAGCAGCTGGAGACTAGTGGAAGTCTGGAGCTCACTGGCCAGCTGACTTAGCCTAATCACCAATCTCTAGGTTCAGTGAGAGATTGTATCTAAAGAAATGAGGTACGCAGACAGTGGTATGGGACTGTTCTGCTGAAGACACCATGCACTTGGTTCCCAGGACATGGAGAATTAAGCTGGAGGAGAAAAGTCATCAGGAGCGCCCCCTTGCTGTGAATTCAGAAAGCTATGATGATGAACGCTTTGTAAGAAATATTGATTGCTGTAATAGCGGCATGCTTGTTATGGAGCTTAACAGTGCTCTGCTTGGATTTCAGGCCTGCTTCTCAGGAAGGTACTCATGCCTTGGACTGCAAAGAGCCTGTGGATAGGGAGATCGTAGATTCTGGAGGGAGAAGGTACCACATCATTTTGTGATATAGACACTGTACCAAGCTTTAAAAAATGCTTCTTTTATATCCATAAAGTACTGCAGCTGTCAGCTCTTGTGAGGGAAGCTTCTTTCTGCACGATTGGTCAAAGAGCAGAGAGTAAGCTACTGCAAAGAGCTCAGCCCTAAGGCACATCTACCTCCAGCACTCCGGGAATATTGTGGAAGAAGGGATAAAAAGACAGTAAGAGCAAGAGGCTATGAGGACTGATGAGAGGCAGTATCTTTTAGAGATGTCTCAGTGTGCGTTTGTGAATTCAGAGCTGCCATGTTGTCAGTTGATGGCATACTGGGATAGGGAAAGCCACTTTTCTTCAGAGATGTGGCCCCTGGTAGGTAGGCCCCTTAAACTCCCTCAGGCTGCCCTATACCCATGCATATGTACATATATATAGGCAGCACAACAACAACAACAACAACAACAACAACAACAACAATAACAATAACAAAAAAAGAAGAAATTGGATGGAGACGATTGTGTGAATGGTCTGTGAGGGGGAGTGGCATGGATAGCATCAAAACATATTGCATATATGTATGAACTCAAAGAATGAATGAAAATATTATATTCAAATAAATAAATGAAAATAGATGTAAATAAAAATAAAACGCAAATAGGGTGGACAGTGATTGAGGACACACAACATGGACCTTTGGTCTCCATATGCTCAATTACCATGTGCATGTGTACCAGAAAGTAAGTAATTATGCACACATGTACATAACCACGTACATCACACACACACACACACACACACACACACACACACACACACATACACACACACTTTGATAGGTTAAATTAGAAACTATTAGGTTAGTTCAAAAAAAAGACAACAATAGACAGGAAAAGAAGAAAATGTTCCACTGAAGAAAAAGCTAGATATAAAAGTATTCCTGAGGCCGGGCGTGGTGGCACACGCCTTTAATCCCAGCACTCCGGAGGCAGAGGCAGGTGGATTTCTGAGTTCGAGGCCAGCCTGGTCTACAGAGTGAGTTCCAGGACAGCCAGGGCTATACAGAGAAACCCTGTCTTGAAAAAACAAAAACAAAAACAAACAAACAAACAAAAGTATTCCTTAGAGGTATGGCAGCACATCTAAAGCGTAAGCTGGTCCCACTTTTGGGTCTAGTATATTCCTGTTTCCTTAGGCGGTTGTTCTTGCCCTAGCTAAAGGATTTGGAATCTTGACTTATTCACCCTCTTCCTAATGGCCATTGTGTACTACAGGACATAATAATTTCCTGGTTATTATTTATTTTTCTACCAAAAATACAATCATTAAGGACATGGAGTTCAGTTTGTTGATTTACATTTACTAGTAACTATTTCTAGGGAATAATAGGTATCTAGAAAATGTGAATATATAGTCATCTAGAACAGTGAATGAATATGTGCCAAATTCATCAGGTTAAGGAAGTATGCAACTAGACCTAACTGTATCCTACACGAGAACAAAAGAACAGTAATCTTGCACAGATTATCTGTTTAAGAGCAAGTTAGATACAGGTGCAGAGCACAGAGAAATCTAAGTACTGTTTCATATGCCTATGATTGGGCATTGGGTAAATATTTTTGGGAAAACAAGATCAGAGAGCTCAGGTCCAGTAAAAGGATTAGCAGTGGACTTGCTCCTGTTGAGCAGGTTTTGCATAGGCTTTAAGGGAAGGGCTCAAGAGATATTTAGCCTTGGCGTTGCAGATGAAAGACAACAGCCAAATGATCTGATGATCATTCTGGATTTCTCTCGGTTCCATATGCATGTGAAACTGTCTAAAACTGTGTACACTGGTACTTAGGAAATATTTCTAACCAAAGACATCTAAGGACCTCATCTTAGAAGGAAGATGAAATTTGGGGGAGTACGTATTCTGATGGTGAAGACCTTGTTGACCATGTTTTATAAAACCACAGATATATCTTTGGAGGAACTAGTTACTAATGTGTATGCTCCCCCAAGAAGTGACAGGACTCAGGTATGGCGACATGGCATGGTAGAAAAACTGGACTTGTTCAAGAGAACAGTAGCATGCTGGAGAATCCTGCTTCTAATACCATCAGACCAGGGAGCAGGGTCTTGCAGACACCATAGTGGTAGGCCTTGGAGCAAATGAAAGCCAGTGAGCATGTCAGACACTTGCTGTCCAGACTTGAAACTTCACCACGTCCCAAAGGTAAGGCAGATATGAGCCTGGGCCTAAGTAGCAAGACTGCTAATGCTTATATTCAGATAGGAAGCAAACTATGTAGACTGCACATCCTAAGGAGCTTCACAGTTTTAAATCTTGATCCCGTGGCATCTGGTACTATTGGTGTTTTTGGAAGGAGGAACTGAAGGATAGAAATATCCAGAAGACGTTCCAACTGGTAATAAGGACACATGCTCCACTATGTTCATAGCAGCCTTATTTATAATAGCCAGAAGCTGGAAAGAACCCAGGTGTCCCTCAACAGAGGAATGGATACAGAAAATGTGGTACATTTACACAATGGAGTACTACACAGGTATTAAAAACAATGAATTTATAAAATTCCTAGGCAAATGGATGGATCTGGAGGGTATCATCCTGAGTGAGGTAATCCAATCACAAAAGAACTCATATAACATGTACTCACTGATAAGTGGATATTCGCCCAGAAACCTAGATTACCCAAGATACAATTTGCTAAATACATGAAACTCAAGAAGAATGAAGACCAAAGTGTGGACACTTCGCCCCTTCTTAGAATTAGGAACAAAGCACACATTGAAGGTTTTACAGAGATCAAGTGTGAAGCTGAGACAAAAGGATGGACCAACCAATGACTGCTGCAGCTGGGGATCCATCCCATAATCAGCCACCAGACCCAGACACTATTGCATACACCAACAAGATATTGCTGAAAGGGCCCTGATATAGCTGTCTCCTGGGAGGCTATGCCAGTGCCTGGCAAACACAGAAGTGGATGCTCACAGTCAGCTATTAGATGGAACACAGGGTTCCCAATAGAGGAGCTAGAGAAAGTACCCAAGGAGCTGAAGGGGTCTCCAACCCTATAGGTGGAAGCCCAATGTGAACTAACCAGTACCTCTAGAGCTCCTGTCTCTAGCTGCATATGTAGCAGAAGATGGCCAAGTTGGCCATCATTGGGAAGAGAGGCCCCTTGGTCATGCAAACTTTATATGCCCCAGTACAGGGGAACGCCAGGGCCAAGATGTGAGAGTGAGTGGGAAGGGGAGCAGGGTGGGGGATGGGGGAGGATATGGGGACTTTCGGGATAGCATTTGAAATGTAAATTAAGAAAATATCTAATAAAAATTGGAAAAAAAGAAAGAAGGGATGGAAGAAGAGAAAGAAGAGAGCGAGGTAGACAAAGGAAGAAAGACTTAAGCTATAGGCTGCTTCTCTGAAACGTCTGATCCTCTAGCCTTTAAAAGGATGGTAGAAATCAACATTTCAGCTGCAACTTCAACGCAGAATTGTTACATTTGATCATGGAGAATTGAATAAGGCCCACGTTTGAGGGAGGTGTGTGTCAATTAGGTTATATCACCAAGTATGCACATCTGCCTGAGGTAAAAGACACATGAGGAAGAAATTACTTGATCTAGTTTGTTCTCACTTACAGCACATCCATCACTGTGGTGTGATCTATGGAGTAACATTTCACAGGCTGCGGAAAGGATTGAACTAGTGATAGGCAAGTTCTGGCACATGAGAGCACCCCCCTTTCCATGGGTCATGCAAATTTATTAGGGCAAGATCAACAGGCTTTGCTTTGCTTTTTTTTTTTTTTGAGGACCAGACAGAAAGATCATAGAAGAAGAAAAATTGCAAGGCTTCAAAAATCAGAGACATTTTTGTAACTAAAAAGCTGTACTCTGTCTAGGGTACACTGTAAGTAGGCTCTGACAAGGACACACACAAATACCCCCTGCCATTTCATTGTTATCTTAGGTTGTAATTACTGACAAGGAAACCAATGATGTTTTCAGGGCGTTCTCTTGTGTTCTTCCTCTGTACAATTCTACCACCTTTGGGTTGAGTTCATCTTGCACACAGGTATGTGACCATGTGCAGTTGTCTTTGTATGTGTGCATATGTGTGGATTAATTAAGCAGGCTTAATATTTTTAAGAAAACAAAAGTAAAAAGAGATCTTTCTAATGGCTTTTCTCCAATTTAGTTTCTGGATTCTGAGTTCATAAACAAATACATGGAATACATGTAACCACCAATGAGCATGTGCACTCAGTGCACCCATGTGCTCACATGCGAGTGCGCGCGCGCGCGCACACACACACACACACACACACACACAGACACACACACACACACACACACACACACACACACACACGCAGAGTTATAAGCTGAAGAGATGTCAACACCTTGAGAGGTTACAGGTTAGTTCACCGGTAGAATGTGCTCACAAGAAGAATGTGCTGAGTTGAAACCGATCTTCACATAGGTAAATACATTTTTCCACAAGAGACCATTCAATCATCCTTCGATCGCTGTTGCTAAGAGGGGTAGGGGAAGAGGTCTACATTTTCCAGAAGAAAAAAGAATTCCTAATAAAGACCATCTGTAACTCTGCCTCCATGCCATCAATTAGGAACACTTAAAAGACATTCTCTCTCTCAAATATGTATCTGCAACTTCAGGAAAGGGATACAATTTCACTTCCAAATAAACCTTTAATGAGCTCCCCACATACCAGAATAGCACTGCCATGTAGGCAGTAATAGGTCTGGTCACCTTCTCCTGTCAGTACATGGCGTTTGGGGACAGTGGACAGGGAGTCTGTGCTCCTTGTCTTCAGAGTACATAGGGAATATTTGGAGACTGGACTTGTGAAGCATTTTGGTTTCAGGTTAAGGAGCCTGATACGATTGAAGGGCAGGGAGCTAGGGAGCAGGGATGGAACCCTCTGTGGTGCTGCCTGTTTTCCTGGGAGGGATCTAGAGCCCTTCCTTCACCAGGAACCTAGGTGGAAAAGCTGCAGTTGATTATGCAGAACACACACTGATTTTAAATTCTCTCCTACACACCCTAGAAAACCAAGAGATAAGTAAAAATGACTTTAAAAACATGCTTTATTTACTCCATTTAAGATACTATAATTGCAACATAAAATCAGGAAAATGGACACTTTCTACATCCCTGTTTTATGCTAAACTCTCAGGCTCTCTGTGTAGCTTTTATTTCCAGGGCTTTGACTGAGACCTGACAGACTCCAAAGGCTGAGAAGTCACATGTCCTATAGCTACCATATTGAGAACTCCCCCAGTGGCTTCTTTAGGTTTTCTGTCACCTGCTCAAATGACAAGTCTTTCCCCCTCCCCCACTTCTCCCCTGCCCCCTTCTTCCCCTCCTCCCTTTCTCCTTCCCCAACTCTCCTCTCTTCTCTTCCCCTCTCCCTGCTCTTTTTCTGCTGCAATATGTGCTTCTGCAAAGGTCTTCAGTGAAATGAACACTTTTGTTTGATTTTACAAATTTAATTCCCACTTTTTAGCTCATTGTTGATCATTACTAACAGCACAGTTACTCTTCATTACACGGGGATATTTCAAATAAAAAGTTAAAAGAGAACATGGCTGTTTTCTTTTAAAATCAGAGGAGAACTGTGTTGTGCTGAACACAAGGGACTTCCATTTTCCAAGCCTCAGTTCCCTCAGCTGCAAAAGTTGGCAGTGCCATTCTTCTCATGCTGGGTGGGTCACAGGGAGAATCAGAAAAGGATGTCAACCCCATAAATGTGGAAAGGAGTAGAAGGATTGTTAAAACATCCTTTGTTTACTGTAAAGAATTATAATCACAACATAAAATCAGGGGGAAAGATGTCATGCTTTAAATTCCCCTTTCATGCTATACCTTCAGTACTTTCAGGCTCCTGGATAACTCCAGCCCAAAGTTCCAGGATTTCTCTCTATTTTCTCCACTCTCTCACACTGAGGAAGAAACCCATGGCCTCCTGCATGCTGGGTAAGTGTGGGAACCCTGACTTAACTCCCAGATGCCTCCTTTCCCCTTGCTTCCTACCTCCCATCCTCTTTCTTTTCTTTCTTCCTTCTACCCTTTTTGTTACTTGCTCCCTCTCCTTCTCTCTGATTCCTTCCTTTGATTATTTTGAGATAAAGTCTCCCTAGTTGCCCAGGCTGGCTCTGAACTTGTCCTGTGTAACCCAGGTAGGTTTTAATTCTTCAGCCTTGAAATCCTCAATGCCTCCCTCTCATGACTTACTGAGATTACAGACTCATACCTCTACCCCTCTTCCCACTTCCCTTTGATTTTCAATCCTTTCTTCTCTACCCCTTTTCTTCTTTCACTTTTGCCCATGTAAGGGGCCTGCGGAGGCAGGGAGATACTCAATTAGTGGGAATCACCCAAATTAACACCTCTTGCTAAGCTTTCAAGTTCTTCAGGAATGACAGAGAAAGGCAGAGTGTGAGTACAGATTATAAAAGCTTCAAAATTCATGTGAGGAAGTTAGTCTAGGCATATAGATACACTATGTATATATATATATATATATATATATATATATATATATATATATATATATATAT
>LR749570.1:3016157-3064609 GCA_902729485.2 Mus minutoides
CCATTACATTAGCAGCATCTAAGGCTTAGATGACTAAGGTGACAATAAGAGATAATGATACCGGCTTAATCTCATAATGTAATAAAGAGAAAACCAGGCAGAAGCACTGGAGAGGATTAAATGGGTGTTTCCCCCTTGCTTCCTGCAGTATATGATTTGGAAATACTGGAGGTTTTGACAACTTATAATATTCTATGGATCATTCTATATATTTTTGAGACTTTCTAATTTAGCAGTATAATTGCTACAATAGGCGTTTAATCTGTTCTTATTATAATTGCTTTTTCTCTGACCCCCGAGGGAATCATAAGTGTGGGTGATCCCCATCCAAGTGTTTCTGAGGAAAAGGCCATGCTAGAATTCATTCTTTCTAAATCTAAAGCTCCACAGAAGATCTGGGGCCTTGGGTAGCCTTTCTGGCACCGAGGTATGCCCCTCACCAAATTACTCCTTTGTGTAACTTGCACTAATCACATAGAAACTAGTTGGAAAATCAATAGGCAGCATCGCTAATATTACCCATCACTTCGAGCTCAACCCTACGTATGTACTGTATCATTTAATTCTCCGTACAACCTGGTGATGGACAGCTTAGCATTCTATCCCCTCTCTCTTCACCAACTAAGAAATGAAGGAGTTGAGAAGCTTTTAGTTGTCCAAGCTTTCCTGCCTGGCTAGCTGAATGCCAAGAATGTAGAGAGAGGTATAGGAAGGAGTATGAAGTAGCCAGATGGCTGGGGTTAAATTTCTGATCATAGATAAGCCAATCTTTCTATGTCTTAGTGTCAAAATTAGTAAGTTATATATTAACAATGTCTACCTCATAGACATTGTTAATGTTGAAAATGTCATGTAAATAAGTTTATTTAAAGAATTCATAAGAGCATCAATACCTATATGACGGTGAGCATTATAATATAAAAGCAGTAACTGTTATCACTACCCCTACAACTTATAAAGGGTTTCAGTCTTTCATAGGATTAGGAGTGGGCATGTTGTCATTTGCCAAAACAATGGGACACTGTAGTTATAGTATAGTAACAGAATGGTAAAGTGAACAGATGCACATTTGGGGATGGATTTCTGAGTTGTAGAAGAAATGGGGGCAAGATCAGAGAACTAGTAAGTGTTGCCCTCAGCTTGATTGTGGGCCACCAAGGTTAAGAAATTAGCAGTGATGTATAGATTGAATGAAGATCTTCAGCAAAAATGTTCCTGTTCTCCTTATACTGACATAGAGACAAGGAGGTTCTGATGATGAGAGGAAGATATCAAAGTTAAAGATCTTAAAATAGAGCATTATTTGGCATCAGAAATAAGGAATGTCTTAACTCTAAATAAATAAATAGTCGCTAAAGAGAACACCTAGGGCTTGAGGGTTCTAGGACCTTTACTGGAAGCATTTGTTGGCTCTGATTAACATTGATTTTTATTGTGTCTTCCTACATGATAGTTATCTAAGTATTTACTACTGTACAAGAATGTATTAATTATTTCCCCTAATGAAGAGCCCATTTCAAAACCAGGTGGTTGTTCCAGTAAATATTCTCAACATTAGGGTATTTAATATTCTTCTGCATAGATTTGGCCAGAGACGTTAGGGAATTATTAAAATACAAGACTGAATGCAACATGATTTAATTATGCCAGGCCCCAGCCTGCTAAAATTGTTTGTAATTTCTTTTCAATTTGCTGTAGCAAGATAAGATCCTGTGTTTCTTCTCAATTGAATAAAAAGTGGCCTTGGCAGGACCACTGCTAGAGACACCATCACTGAACCTCCCGGAGCAGAGCTTTGACTCTTCTGGTCCCACTTGCTCGGGGCTTCCTTTACTTCCCACACAACGATGACCTAAAAAGATTAACCCTGTCCCTGGGGTTGGAGCCAATCCTTTCAATGGATGCCAGGAGTTCACCCCTAAAATTCAATTGTCAAATTGTGCCTCTAATGGAATATGATTTTTGTTTGCTTCTGCTTATGCAGTTGAGGAAGTTGTGGCTAAGTACATTGGTAGAATATAAAATGCCATTAAGACGTGGTGTCATGGCTTCTCTACAAATACTCATATATCTAACATATAGTTTTTAATAGTAATTTCCAAATAGGGGCTATAATAAGGGCCAAATCCATTTTATTACTGCAGCAGACACTAACACCAGTTACCCTCCCTCCCCCCAGCTATGCAGTGACATGCCAAATTACTTTCCAGTGCCTACTGGGAAAGACATACTTCACATGCAAATCAACAAATTAGGCAATGGTCAGGGTTTTGTTCCTTAGATTTAGAGCTTCTTACACTAGATTCACATTAAGTGACACAGGCAATGGAGGAGTCTAAGATGAGATTATGTGTTTGTCTTTATTTCCCCTTCTAATTGTAAGTAAATTAATGTACTATGATATTTAACCCTCTCTTTAGCCAAATGGCTTCAAGGTGGGACCAGATAACCTTTTGTCCCAATACAGGATGTGTAACTAATCAATATTATGGAATTATATCAGTTGCCTATCTTACCAGCATTAAATCTGAAGAGAGAGTTGCCAGCAAGGTTTTCCAAATAGGGGATCTTGGAATTCAGCATTAGCATTCCTGAGTGGCTAGAGAAACTGAAAAGCTAAAGGCTGGGAAAGAGTATTTTACTTGTAAGGTATTGAAAAAAATCCAATAAACTCCAAACTGACTCAAATGTTTACATGGTACATTCTTATCTATGGTTGCAGGACAAAATAAACATGGGATACAGAAGAACATCTCAGAAATCTAAACTTGTGAGGACACTGAAAAGCTTGCAAAAGAAAATTGTCAGAAAATCAGATTATTAGAGAATTCAACAGTAGCGTTATTATTGGTGGAAGAGACAAATCAAGACTACTCAGAAGGACACTGCTTTAATTTGGGAAAAATAAAGAAAATCTAAAATAAGAAGTTCAGTGAAGATGGAGAAATAAAATGTTTATTTAGCTTAAAAAATTTATAATAATTCATGGACCTTGGTACCAACTGGCTTCTACTAGTAAGGGAAAAGTTGATACCTCAGGCTATTAATTACCTGGATCCTTCATGACAGTCAAGAAGCAGTTGACTACTATACTATATACTGCACTGTATTATACTATATTATACTGTATTATACTGTATTATACTATATTATACTATATTATACTACATTATACTATACTATACTATACTATACTATACTATACTATACTATACTATACACCACAACTGAGTTTGGGGTACCTGTGGGCATTTGGGACAATCACTTAATGAGGGTCATGAGCAAGGACTGAAAGATTGTATGAGGACTCTGGCTTACAGTTGACTCTTTCAGGAGGGAGAAAAAGGTCAGGGAAGAAAAGAAGTCTGGTAATAGGTCCAGGGAATAACTGGGTAAAGAACCAGAAGCAAAAGTCAGAAAGCTGAGTAGAATAACTTGAGAGCCCACATGGCAGAACCCAGAAGATAATTACAGGCAAGAAGGAGGAAAGGCAGAAATGGAAATGAAGCCATTTTGTTTGTAGTGTTACTAATTCTTTTCTTTGTTTTTCCAAAACAGTGTTCCTTCCTCTATATAGCTCTGGCTCTCCTGGAACTCACTCTGTAGACCAGGCTGGCCTCAAACTTGGAGATCCACCTGCCTCTGCCTCCCAAATGCTGGGATTAAAGGCATGTGCCACCACTGCCTGATGAATATTATTAACTTAACAAGAAAAGCTGCTACATTAAACTATAATTGTCCTTAAACTTCTAACTTCTCAACTTAAAAATAACTGCTAATACTTCCTTAATACTAATTGTTATCAAATAGAACACTCTTGTGTTTTTAAGCACTAGTTAAAAATAAAAGCAGGTACTCTACTTCCTACACATCTGTAGCATATGTGCAGCTTAGTCTTCATATGGGTCCCCTACAATTGTAGAGGAGGCTGTCTCTGACTTGTTTCCCTGCCATGGAATTCCCTTCCCTTAACTGAACTACCTGGTTGGGCCTCAGTGGAAGAGGATGTACTTAGGTTTACTGTGACAGGAAGTCCCAGGGTGAGGTGTTACCAAAGCAGGGCTTCTCTTGAGCAGACGGGGAGGAAATAATGGCAGGATGAATTTGTAAGAGTGGGACCAGGACGAAAGGGGAGATAGGGGGCTGTGATTGGGATGTAAAATGAACAAATAAATAAATAAACAAATTACTAAAAACCTTATGTACTCTAGAAGACTAAGCCTAAACTATTTGTCTATAACATCAAAATTATACAGGCAAATTCTACATATTTTATATAACTACTTCTTTGGTGATTGGGGGTGTCATAACCAGTCTTTATATGTTATGCAATTGTTCTTTCATTGAGTGTTATATGCCTAACACTGAGTTTATTGAGACAGTGTCTTTCTATGTAACTCAGGCTGGCTTGACACTCACCTCCCTGCATCCATCTTCTGAGGGTTGGGAATATAGGCAGCTTCTACCACACTTGGCAACATAGACACTTTATTTTAGGTACTCGCATGTTAAAGATGTTTAAGTGTATAGAAATGTTATATTTAATAGAATAATTTAATGTATAGATCTGTAAGTCCCAAACAAAATATTTTTCCAGTTAGTAACATGAAATACAATATGCTAAAACTTAATGTTCAGATTTGACATGACAGCCTAGCTCTAGCATAATTAAATTAATAAAGAATCATATAGTATCATCCTAGGGAAGGAAACATAGCAGCTACCCAGAAAGGAAACTGCACTGGCTTGTATTGTAATCGTTGATGGTAAAGGTAAAAACTAACTAACGAACAAAAAACTTGGAGACTTGGAGATATCCAACAAAGCCCAGGTAAACAAAGCATCTAAACATTTGGCTTTCATTTGTTGAGCTTTTCAAAGATGTAGAAAGGTAACAAATCTAGGAAAGAGCAACCTTACTAAGTATCTTGCTATGTGACTTCATGGCTGTACCCATAGGAAAATGAGGGCTTGACCTGAGAAGAAGGCATGTGGTATATGGATGTTTGAGATGAACTGTCTCAATATTCCTTCTGCAGTTGCTTATATCCCATTCCCCACGACAGAGGTGATATGCCTCAGAGCTTACTGTGTGGATATTAGTGAAAGGAGAAAGAGAGCCCAAATATTCATTTTCTTCTTGTCAGGGATAGGATGTCACTGTCCCCAAGCAGAGAATTGTTCTAAACATTTTAGCTATAGATCCTGTCAAGACAAACTAAATTTCTTTCTAAAATATATTTATGTATGAGCATGTGTGTAAATGTGGGTGTATGAGAGCCAGAGAGTGTCTGCATGAACACAAACACATACATATATACCTGTGTGCATGCACATACACACACATTCATATACTTGCACATGTACATAACACACCCATGTACATACACACATACACATGTATATATTCACACACACTCACTACATTCACACACACATATGCATGTGTACACATACACACTACACGCACATCGCACATGCATATAACACATGCTATCGACACCACATACACATATACACACACACACACACACAACCACCACCACCACATATACACCTCCTTTTAAATAAAAGTTTTAAAGGGCTTCATAAAGTTGTACTATCCTTAATTTGGAGGGTATTTGAAGCTTAGACATTCAAAGACATACATTCAAAGACATATCAACTTTCCAGAGCAGAGCAGGTTTCATATGCTGTGACTAATTAAACCTTGACACTGTGAGAGAAAAGAATTCAGACGGCTGACACTAGTTCATGAATTTTGTCTTATCTGGAGTTTAACTATCCAGGGTTAGTAAAATGGAAAAAAAAAAAGCAACAACCTGTGGTCATTTGTGTTCACATAATTTCGGGACAGACATATGGTACCTGCATGGTCCCCTCTTGCCTGTTATCTTTAAAAGCTGGAATGAATCTTTGGTCAATTTAGAGATTTATTTAAGAACTGATCCTCACCAGATTTCTGACCCACATCACCAATCAGCTATACCTACACTAAATTACTTCATTACATGTTTTTTTCCAAGACACAAAGCATGACCTGACATGCACCCCTTCTAACATAAGGTACCCTGATGTATTTCCCCCTAACATAAGGCACTCTGAATACCTAACAGATGTAAACAAAGACTATTTTCTTGCGGCTCTTTTTCTGATCAGGCAAATTACAAATGTCTTGGATGAACTTAATTCCACAGTAACCAGCTCAGTGAATTTATCTTTGCACAGTTTTGCTTTCAAAGGAACAGAAACTGAAAGGAAGAGGCCTCAGGTAACAAGAGACCCATATGGCTTCCCAACCCTCTCTCCAGGCTTATCAATAAATCATTTGGAGCAAAAAATGTCTGAGTGAAAGATATTAGATTTCCAAGGAGATTTCTGCAGTATAATTTTAATAATGATGATAATAATAAGCAGGACATTTTCCTATTCACCATTTCACACAAGCACATTATACTAAATTCCTTGGTTAATGAGGCCATATTCCAAGGATGAGATGTTTGCACCTATTTGCACTGGTCTTGCTTTTGAAGTTTCAGTCACTGTCTGAGAAATTCACCCCACGCTTGGAAACATACTCTCATTTATCTAAAGTCAGTGCTTACTTCATTTAGCTTTTAGATTAAATAGTGATCATGCAAGGCTACAAAACTAAGAAAAGAACACACCCTATTTTCCCATTGGAATTATACCGACCAAAGCCAACACCTTGCTCCCTTTGTAATGTCTAAGTTTGCTAGCTTAAGGTAGAATTTCGGTCTGCTCTTCAGTTTTCTAATGCATGAAATAAAATATCATAGTGATGTAGCCCTGACTTCAAAGTTCAGCAAAGGGTAAAGGGTTCTGTATTTGCAACATCTCTGAGATTATGAAGAAACAAGGGAAGGAGGGATATACCCCTCCATGTATGTGTGGGGAGGACAACCCCAACACTGGAGCTTTTCTAAGGACATGCCAATTTCTAAAGAACCAGAGTGAAGGAGATGATGTAGTTCCTTGTGCCATTTTTATCATTGGAAATCCATTTCCTTTTCTACAGTATAGTTTGATTATGTTCCCCCAACTACTCCCGAACCTCCTCACCTTCTCACCCACTGCAATCCACACACTCTTTCCTTCTCTCTCATTAGAAAACAAACAGGCATATAAAAATATCTTCGTGCCATTTTCTGTAACCTTTTCTCTAAAACTAAAGTTGTTTTATAATATCATGTTTTAGAGATTTAAACACTGAGGTTAAGTTAAAATAAGTGAGAAATGAGATGAAATAAGTCATGGGTATGGTCCAGAAGGATGCTTCTAGACACAACTACTACTGGTGTCAGTCTTGTAAGAGAACCATCAATACTCAAACACCCTGTGTTGTGTAAAGTCCCTGTTATATTGACAGCAAGCAGCAATATAAATTACAAAACCATCATCCCTAAACTACATTAACGCATCAACTACAGCCAGCATCAATTATTCAAGACCTACTCGCTGAGCAGACTGGTAGACCAGGAGGCAAGATTTTCAGAGACTGGAGGGAGAACTATGGGTGAGGACCAAAACAATTATAAAAAGGTTTTATCCTAGGAAGAGATTTATTTTGAGAGACCCAGAGTATTTAGGTATTTAAGGGACTACTTTTCTTTTTAGAGCCTGTTGACAAGATAGAGTGACATGGTCTGACTGTCCAGAGGAAAGTGTCCCTTGGTCTGTGTGCACTCGTCAACAGAAGCAACTTGATGGAACACTGGCGCAGTCAGACTTTGTTCCATTAACTACCGGCAGAGACACATTGTTACAGCAACAGCTTAAATGAATGGTTTATGTGTCTGTAATAATTTTGACTTAAAATGTCAACTGCATTTGAGATGCCACATGCATTTAATCAATGTCTATATTGTAAAATAAATATACTTCAGAGTGACTGCTGTATCAGCTATAAATCATAATTCTAAAAGACAAGAACATCTTATCTTCACTATTGATAGTCGTTAATGACAATGCTGATTAAAATGTAATCTGCCTGCCATATTATTGTTAAACAGCCTATTAGAATTTCCATCACATCCCATAACCTATCACTATCTTTCTATGTTGATACAGCTCTTATGGAATAATACATGAGTGACAGCTAGTTTTAAAACTTAACACTTGAAATGTAAAACTAAGGAACTGAGTTTTATAAGCACATTTTAACCCATACCTTTAAAATTAAGAGAGTCCCTGCTGTCAAAGGTATATAGTGCTTCCAGGGCTGATTTATTGCTTTGGTACTAATATTTGAGTTTTCAAAAGTTTTAGGTAAAAAAAATATATATATCATCTATGTCACATCAGCAAATGAAAGGATCTGTAAGTAAATACTGTTAGTTATAGGACTTCTCAGAAATGAGTAATTCTACCCATATCCTGTGAACTCTGAGTGTATACTATGAAAAAGGCAGTGAGAAATATTACACTTGGTGCTGGACATACTATATAAGATCATTGTGAAGGGGATTAGATGGAATTCACAAGCAGGACAAATAATAGCACAGAGGCTTAAGGATAGATGTCAGCCAGGCAACCTAGAACCTCTCTATTCAGGATTATTCTGTCAGCTATAGACAGACTATGGTTGTAAGGAGTGCAAAGGATACATCAGCTTTAAGGAAAAAGGTCCTGTAAGGCTGGATACATGGGTTCTGAGGCAATTGTTTGGATTTAATCAAGTTCTTGCATTCTAATATAACCTGACATGGTACAAGTTCTGTTGTTATCCAAGGGAGAGAGTGTGCTAAGCACAACTACCAGGTGGATCTCAGGGTAAAGGCAGCAGAGAGGTGGTAGCTTATGGTTCGATTCAACATTATTCACATCACTTTCTTAGCATGCTTTATTTCTGCTGCTGAACTTCCAGACACTAGATGTACGATCCACCCCAGTCAAGCTAAGCATGAGTACAGGTGAGAGCATTCAGAATCAATCTCTGTTCTGAGTTCAGAAGATCAGGACCACAGGCCCTGGACAGCAGGGTTCTACCCACCACAAGGAACATGGAAGGCAGAGGTAATGACCAGGGTTCTACCCACGACAAGGTACACGGAAGGCAGAGGTAATGGGTGAGTGTAAAGTTGCCTAAGACAGACTTTTTGTTTCAGTTAGCAATTTTAAAACCAAGAGGTATTTACCAAGAGAATCTAAACTGTGTTCCAACAAAGTCTGAGGTGACTAAGCCCAGGCAATGCCTTTGCGTGAAGCTTGTTACTAGGAAGAAGCCAGGACTGAACCCAGGGCAGCACCTCTCAGGGCAGGTGGCATGATCAGCCTCTAAAGGGAAGACAGCTTACTGTGTTTCCATGTTGGAATTGCTTAGAATAAGTCTTTGGTACCTTTATATATTTTTCACAATCTAAGAAGCATTATTATTATTATTATTATTATTATTATTATTATTATTTGGATTTGGCCTTGTGGATTTTTGTGGGCTTTTCCTCCTACCTCCCTGCCTCCTGCCAATGTTAAACTATAACGAGATAAACTATAATTAAAAACAAATCAAAATCAAGGAGAGAGCAGAATACGGTAGGAAAAATGTTTTGGTAACAAGTAATTAGCTTGGTAAAGTCTTGTCCAGAAGTGGAAGAACAATCATACATGGCATATTTAAGGCTTCTAAAGAGTGAAGAAAATGAAGAGATGGGGACAGTGAAGTGACATTGATGGTCTGGAGTAGATGGACAGTGTGGGTCAAAGTTCCAGAACACTGGTCAAAACCACCTTTCCACTCTACAGTCTATTTTAATCATAAAAACCATCCCTTTCAACACTCTGAAAATTCCAGG
Organism: Mus minutoides; assembly: GCA_902729485.2. Classification (NCBI taxonomy): domain Eukaryota; kingdom Metazoa; phylum Chordata; class Mammalia; order Rodentia; family Muridae; genus Mus; species Mus minutoides. Next base: position 3,025,970 of record LR749570.1, read on the forward strand.
AGGCACAAGGAAAGCAGGACAAATCTATGATATTGATTTTTTTTTTTTTACTATCCATTGACTAGAGTTCAAATTTAAAGTGGAAAATTATAGTCCCTGGGGGAGCAGAAACCTATCAATGGGAGGAAGGAGCACTAAAAGCTCTAGAATTGGGGTTTTTACTGTTCACTGGTGATTCTGTCTGCAATCAAAGTTGCAACCATTATCTGGCCAGCAGACCCTGCAGCTCTCTTTTTTCTGAGTTCTGAACTGTATGATGTCTGTGAGGATTCTTCTGTGGGTCAGGGAGTGCTGGCTGAGTCAGTCACTATGGAGACATTTCTACTCTCATTTCCAGAGCTCTGTGGATGTTTTGGGTGTAAGGAAAGTCTTAGGAGATAGATAATGTTCAGGGTCAAGAACAGGAAAGAATGATAACAGAAGAGACTGAATGAATCCTTTCAAGTTTGCTTTTGTATCATTTACTTTTCTAGATTTATATTTTTATTTGCCATTCAGAATTTAAAATTATAAACATAATATTTAAAATGAGGTTCGGGTTTTATGCTTTTATTTTTCAAGGGATTTGTATGGCATTAGAGTAGTATATTAGCCCAAAGTAGAAAACAGAGGTGAGAGAGAGAATTTGAAGATTAAAGGGATCTACTTCCTGACTTTGCTTAAAATGAAAAGCTTCCTAGATGAGGAATCTTTAATCCTAAAAACTGAGGTAAGTTGCTCATCATTATTTAGACCAAAGGATACACTGAGAATCAATACCTCCAATTTTGGCAATTTAAATGTTAATAGATGTAGGCGGTGACTTTGCTCAGTTCCTGCTCATTTCATCCTAGAAAGTTAGTTTCTTTTTTTTTTTTTCCCAACTAACCCTTCTCTCTTTCGCCCCACAGATCTATCACACTGGTAATCACTTTTGGCTAATGGCCAAGCCATCGATGGCCATAGGGTTTTTGATACAGTTGATGCAAGTGGATAACCGTAGGCATGTCTCTGGCAGTGGAAATGTCTGAGGTTAGACATCTAGACATTCACCTACTTAGAATGTTCACCAGGTATGCCACAAGTAGTCTAATAAGATCATAGATTCAGGGATTCTGAAAGGGGCTCAGTAGATAATATAGCCCTGTACACTTTGAAGAAAGACTGCAGATTCTGGGCTTTGAAAAGAACAGTAACACACCTGACTTATCCACTTCGGTTCTTTCCAACCAAGGTCCTCGAATGATATTTATCAGGCAGCCCGGTATTTTCTGAATTAATGAAAGAACTGGACAGGACAACAATGAACTGGAGGTTTTGAACACACCACAAAGTGCTTGCTGTGTACTTAGCAAGTCTCTCTCAATAACAATGACGAGAGTATTTCAGAAGATCTTGGAGATGAATCCACTCTAGTTGGCAGCTTACTTTGCAAGGGGATGCTGAAATGCATTTGTTAAACTCTGACCTGGAGTAGCACAGAAATAGGGTAGACTTTGGAATATGGAACAGAACTATGGCTCTAACCTCATCATTTAGCTGTGAATTCTAAATCCTATTTCATTGCTAATAATTTCCTATTTATAGGTCATCTTAATTAGATGCAAGTTTAAGTGTAGCAATATTGTTGTATATTTTTTTCTGTGTTTCCCTAGAGTAGTACTTAATAGATATCCTAGTAATGAACTGACGGATATTTTCTCACATTTTAGATGGATATCTTTCCTTATTCCCTTGCAGACTTGGGGGATACCAGACCCACAACCTGTTCAGAAACCTCACCCTGTGAGTAACAACAAATTTCTTTGACATATCTAACCTCATTTCTACCCATACCAATTTTGACTCATTTTCTTCCTACCACTGTCCTCAGTGGAAATGGGGAACACCTGGTTACTCTTGCTAGTTAACTCATCCTTCAACCTTTTCTTCCAAGAGAAATTTAAAGAAATAAAGATGATTCCCAGGACAGTTTACTCAGTGGGTCATCTCAGAGCCCCTGTTTTCATTATTTCCAATATTATTATCCAGGATGACTAAAGGGTACAATACAGCAATATCCAAATAAGTCTAGTCCAATTAGCATGATACACAAGCTGCCGAGTCAACCAGCAAAAGCTTATTAAAGGACAACAGAATAAAAAGCATCGTGTGTGTGTGTGTGTGTGTGTGTGTGTGTGTGTGTGTGTGTGTGTGTGTGGCGGGAGGGGTCCTTTGCTTAAAGGAATCCATCCCAGTTGTGAATCTGAGGCAGACATAGGAAGCTGAAATAAAAAACAAAACAAAACAAAACAAAACAACAAAAACCCAAACCCAAACCCAAACCCAAGCCACGCAAAGAACTGAAGGAAAAAATTCTGATGCTGATGCTGATGCTGATGCTGATGCTGATGCTGAGGACGAATCTCCATGGGAGGGAAATGCAGGCTCAAGATATGGAGATTGATAAGGGGGGGGGGGCAGAGGAAATCTGTGGAAGCCTGGCAGAATCAGGGAAAGCAGAGGATGAGCTTCTTAAAGAAAGATGCCATCTGAGGCTCCAAGCTCTCTGCAGAGCGAAGTAATCTGGTTAGAGTGGAGAGATTGTAGAAAGTAAAAGTAGAATGTGACAATACACAAGTTCGGTCAAGAAAATAGAGGGCACCGGGTGTCAGTTAAAGAGCGGGCCTTATATGAATCATTCATTTTCAAATGAAGACCTTGGGTTCCCACTGTGACACACCAGAGTGTCCCAGAGTACTGTACGAAATGTAATAAATTCAAATTTCTGATGATGAAATTAGGAATGCAACACTTGAGTAGGATTGGTGGGCAATGCTGCAGTGCTGCAGACTTTAAGACGGCAATATCCACGACAATATATTACTAATAGATTTTATTTTAAGAACTTGTTAATGTCAGTTCCTTTTCCATATAGCATCTCACTTACTCCACAACTTTGTTAGGTAAACACCACTATGATGTCACAGGAGAGGCTAATGACACAGCAGCGAAGTCGAGGTTGAAGTTACTCTTCGTGTTATGAAAAAGTATGCAAGTAAAGCACTTTAAAAGAGGAAAGTTTACTTTGTCCTATGCTTTCAGAAATATTTTAGTCCACTGTAGTATGGACTGTGGAAGTATGTGTGCCCCTCCATCACAGTGGGCCTGTACTAGTAGGAAGCATCACACGTGAAGGTCTTCCCTAGGGACAGAGCTCCACCAGTGAAGTCCTACCTTGTCAAGGCTCCACGGCCTTCAGGCTAGGGATCAAATGACACATTAAATTATTTCAGATTCAGATAGAATCCTTAACAAGGACAAATGGTTAGAAACAAGCAGACCTGAGATTTGTATCCAAGTGAAATTTCCAATGATCTTCTCTTTGCCACCATGTTATATTACATTTCAATATAGAGGTGTTTAATAAGTATCTGATGATGGTGGTTGTGTTAGAATGGACTGAAATGAAGAAAGGAGGAATGCAGGCTAATTAGCCAGGTTGCTACTGAAACAATGTATTCAGAGTAATCAATCAAATTACAGTGGCACAATGTAAAAAGGGGCAATGGAATAGAACCCCCAGAAGTACGAGGCAGTACTTTTCACACATCAGTAGAATTTACTGATGAGAGGGTGAGGAGAGGGAGGGAGGACACATCCTAGATGTCATGGGATTCCAGGTGTTGCATCAAACATAAGCTGGTGACTTCCATGGGTAGATTACCAATTAGACTTTAACCTTGTTGAAGTTGAGGTTGAAAGTAGCCCATAGTTTGAGAAACAAATTGGATTGTGTCCAAAGCCTGGTGGCTATTATAGTCCAAAAGTGTTTATACACCTCCTATCTATTTTCCAATTTAAGTAATGCATCTCCTATCTGTTTTTAATTGCACTGGGAAGTCTTTTTCCTTGTTTTATGAGCAAAACAGTCAGTTACTGTGCTCCAAATTTGAGCCTTTTCCCTTAATTATGAACTTGTTCATGTTGTAAAATTATTATTTTGATATCACCTGAAGACATCTAATCCAATTGGAAATCCAATAGATGGCAAGAGTAAATAGATGGCGTGTGTCCTGCCTCATGCTGCAATTATCTGCAAGGAAAACTATTGGCCACTCTCCTGCCCATGCCTGTGGAAGACAGACATTAGTAAATTACATTGAAGTTTTCAGATAAAAGGTGCTAATCAGAGATCTGATTCCATCCTATCCTAGTCAAATTATTAAATCTCAACATGTCATTCCCTAATCATATTAAGTAAACATCCCACAAGGACATGACATTGTGCTGGACACGGGGCAAGGCCTATTAGGCAAATACCTCCCCACTAGGAACTTACAAGTGTTTGTATATGCAGATAAAACTGTTGTTAGTTTGCTTTATTAGTTACTTAATATGAGTATGCAAATAAGTCCATCAGAAAATTGTCTGCATTTTATTAATCTAGCATCTTTAATGATTATATTTCATCTTAAATGCTAATGACATTTATTTATGATTGTGTACCTTCCATTTGAGTGTCTGTGCAAGTTCCTTTTAGCATATCAATTGCTTCAAAAGTGAAACCACTGGACTTTTGTCCTGATCTGTTAACAAATCTAAACCTCATTATCCCAGAATAAGATAAAGTGGTGTATTCTCCTCCAGTGCTGTTGTGTAATTTGCATTAACGTAATGGGAGTTGGGCAGGCGTATTAAGAGCAGAAGGAACCCTAATTAAACAAATAAGCCTTTTGGTCGACACCCTATGTGATCACTCTTTACTGTGATAAGTATGAGAAAAATCAAATCACCCTACTGCTTTGGGCAGCGGAGAACAGGAGCTTCAGAATAATCACGATTACACGGAGTAGGAAGGGACGGCAAGGAGCAGCGATCAGACTTTGAATAGAAGGTAGCCATCCATTTTCATATTAATTAACTCTATACAGGGCCCTCATCCTTCCATGAACACATCCTCAGAAAACAGAGGGATAAACAAACATTTGCAGACATGCTTCAGAGCTGAAAAAAATGATTAAAGCCATAGAGCAAACAAGCCTGCCCACTGGGTACCCCAGCATCTCATTTGTCTTTGTGAACCGCCCAGCTGATAAGTAGCCCTTCTCTCTCAGGTTCATCTTTTAGCTAAGCAATAAACCTTGGCTCTATGTAGCATTTTAGTGAGTATCCTTGTCGATATTGCTGTCATTTCTATCACTCATAAACTTTTTAAAATCCTTACACCCACCATCCACCCGCATGGTGGTGCGAATTTTCTCCTCTTGTGTTCAGGTGCTAACTAACAAAAATTCAGATGTATTACATGCAGATGAATAACTGTTATCAACTGTTATCACACCACTGGGTTTCATGGAAGTCAATATCTGTATGTTACTGCCTCTAGTTTCCAATTCCATTCTAAGCTCCACACTGCTCATAGAGTACATTTCCAGCCAAGACCTGCGGTAGTAATGATGGAAAGAAAAGAGGTGATGGCTATGATGTCCCCTGCCTGAATTTAAAAATATTAAAGAAATTAAGGTTAGACTTAATTTGAAAAAAAATTGGCAAGTTAACAAAATGAAGCAACAAAAATTTTATGATTCATTTTGTGAAAAATAAAGTAAATAATTTTTAAAGATTTATTTTTAGACTTGTGTGTGTGTGTGTGTGTGTGTGTGTGTGTGTGTGTGTAGGTGCTCACAAAGTCCAGAGGACAGTGTGAGATCTCCAGAAGTTAGAGTTAGATGGTTTTGAACTACTGGATTTAGGTACTAGCAATGAATTCGAGTCCTCTGCACGAGCAATACAGACCTGAGCCATCTCTCCAGACTATTTAAGAGTATTAACTATTAACTATTTAAGAGTAAATAGCTAAAGATGAATTTAGGAGAGAAAATCCTGTTACAAAGGGACCAAACCTGACCTCTCTTCTATGCTGACGGGGGCTAACATCCATTTCTTTCCCTGGCAATCAGGGACAGTCATGGAGAACAATGGATAGCCACATTTATTGTAAGTAGCCTTTCAGAATACATTGTTTTTTCTATAGTCATACTTCTCACAGGCGCAATATATGCAGCTACTTTATCCTGATCAGTAAAGTGCTCTCAATGTATCTAACTTGAAGCCAAATTAAGAACTTTGGCCTTTATTTTTCATTTGAGATTTCATGTTTCAAATGGCTTGAACCTCATGATAAAAAGCACCTAAACTCTAGCCTATGGCTTGCCCTTTTGCCTTTGGGGAGATGCCTGTTAAAATTTCATTGGACTGGCTGCATTAGCAGAGCTGCCCTTCATGCTCATAAAGCTGACGGGCTACCCAGATGTTTACAGCCACTATCTGGGAAGAGGTAATGACAGGCTGTGGCCACATTACATTTATTGTACATGAGACCTGTAACAGCCATTATGGGATCAAGCCGAGAGGACAAATATAGCACACATGCCATGTCCCTGGTGACTTGAGTATTTGGTGCTCTCTCTAACCCGATTTAAAAATCAAGTCAAAATGTATCTTGATGGACAACATCAGAACAGCCATGTACTAAGAAATATCCGAGCCTGAACCCATCTGCACACTCTGCAGCGAGGCCGGACTTAAAAAGAAAGGTAAGAAAACAAAACAAGCCTTTGGGTGAATCTACTCTTGGTTTGTATTCAGCAATGGAAAATTTTGTCTTCTACCCAGTGGTTAAGTAAAGCTTGAAAACAGTTCACAGTTGCACTTGGAAAGGAATGACCCAGAGCATATGAAATATAAATGAGCGAATGATTTGAGCGATGGCATTTCTTCCTACACTTTATTATGCAAACTGTTCAGGTGAGAGAGAAGAAGCTCCATGCCCATTTGAATTACAAAACAGCAATTCAGGGGAAATGAAACAGTGGAAGGGAAAGTTTGTGGGCTCTGAGTACATCTAGCTTGAGACAAAGGGTTTGTCTGGAGTAAATCCAAAGGGAGGAATCGGGAGAGAAGCCTATTAATCTCATAAAGGCGGACCCCACGAGTTTGCAACAGGTGGAGAGACAATGTGGGAAATGCAAATTCAAACCCCAAGAAGATGTCATCTCAGGTGTAGTTATCCGAAAAGAACAGCAAGCCATGGTGGTACGTACTCACAGTCCTAACACTTGGGAGACGACTAAGGCAGACGGCTCATGTGTATAGTAAGCCCTCCTCTCAACGGAAACAATACAGAAACGACAGAAACCATTACTCGCAAGAATGTGGAGAAAAGTGAGGCCTTGCACACTATTGGTGGAAACATGAATTATTCAGATATTGTGGAAGACATTATGCAAGCTTATCACAACATAGGAACTGTATCTACCATATGATATCCAGGTAGAGATCCTACTTCTGGGAATATATTTAAAAGCAATGAGAGGAGTTTAACAAAAACAAATCTACACTTCCATGATTGTTGCAACACTCTTCATAATAGCAAAGGAACAGAAATTAACTACACATTGGCCAAATGATAAGTCGACAAGAGAAATGTAATACACTTGCGTGCGCGTGCACGTGCGCGTGTGCACGCACACACACCTATTTACCATTCTTGGAAAGAAGGATTTAAATTGCAGTGGTGTGGACAGGTTGGAATGTTGCAGGTCTAGTGTCTAGTGTTAGACCTTAGCTCAGGCTATCTTTAGGCCCTCATGTAGCCATTCCTTGCCCACATCTGTGTTAAAATTAACATTTTGTGACTAATAGATAAAACCTTTTGGAATTTTTTTAAACCACCACCAGATTCTATTAACTCAAAGCTAACACAGCTTGTTAGGCCTATCTTGCTGTAACGGGCTCTTTTATGTACCCACCAATTTATTTTAAAGTTGCTTTGATTATGACTTTCATAACATGGTTTCCACATGGGAACATGGAACCTGAAGTAACCTAGCTCTGTGTTCTCCAGATTTGGGTAAATCGGATTTGGCTCTAGAATAAACTCTTTCCTTCTGAGGTGAGAGCTGTGTTTGTTTTGTGCATTGTCAGAGATAACACAAATTAACATGGGAAATATTCTTACATGAAATACACCAGGCACAGAAGGAGAAGCACCATGGAGCCCTCACTTACAAGTGAAGTATAAAAGACTGCAATTCACAGGAACAGGGAGAAATGGTTGTTATCAGAAGTAAGGCAGTGTGAGAGTTTGTTGCTCAAGGACTCACAGCTTCAAGGTGAGACCAGCAACTCAGAGTAGTGTCTTCAGAAACACAGAAAAGATAAGTATGTGAAGTTATCCATGTGTTAGTGTATACTGCTACTTCACAATGGTCTTATCTATCAGAACATGTTGTATATAATAAAACATATGATAATTGGGTGGACTTACAATACACAACAAGCATTAGTATCTATCAAGTCAGGCATTCCACAGACAGCTTGCTTATTTATATAAGCCACTCCACTGAAACGACACAACAGCCTGGAAAGGGTGTGAGGGATTGGTGAAGGCCAGGGAGCCTGCAATTAGGTTCAGCACGAGCCTGGTGATAGTAGCAACTGTGTAATTGTTTGTGTAGAAATAGCATGGGGCAGTGCGTCTGGCAGTCCCAAGACATGCACATCACGGCTCCCCTTTCTTTATAGCATGCTCCTATAAATAAAACACATAGTACATTTCACAGTGGGATGAACAAAGTATGTCCTGTAGTGTAGGCAAAATTTAGAAATGAAAAGTTGAGGCTTCTAAGGGTTTTTAAAATATCTTTATGGTTTATGATGTAGGATTCGTAGAAAACAAAAAGTAAGCAATATCTGAAGCTGAGTAAAGAGGAAATAACACAGAACATCCAACCGCTGGATCAGGAAGAAGGGCTGGTACACTGAGCTTGAAATCAGTGTCTCCATGTTTGCTGCAGACCACTCCCACTCCTCTCTAAATGTCTAACTCAGCTGCAGCAGGGCTTTGCATACTGGACAGACATTTTTTGAACTCTATACGCTGCTTTTTTGTTATCATTGTGAAATTTGTTTACAGAAAACCCTTAGATTTCTATGCTACAGGAGAAATAAAGGAAAAACGAAAGAAAAGAGAGCTGGCTTCTGTGTCGGCATGCACTGTTCAGATAATCTATCTGCTGAAGATCCCATGAAGTTTGGGGGGCGTGGTCTGTTAGGTCACAGGCAGCTGCAGTATGGGGGGATTTTAGCCCCTCTGCAGTTCCCCCATGGCACCTACTGAAGTCGGCAATCATCTTGACTCCTCTGAATCATGTATGCATTCCCTATTCCATCACCACTTCCGGGATGTCAACCCCGTAGGAGCCTGGGCCTGGTCCCTCCTTTAGAATCATGTTAGTCCAGAAGGTGCTGCTCTTTACCAGAGTCCCAGAGCTGTCTTGGAGAATGTCCCTTTGCTCCCTGGGTACTTCATAGTTAAAGCTTGTATGTTGATGTGACATTTTCCTTGTTTTGTACTAAACACAGCAGGAGAAACTCATATTTATCTTTGACTTTTTCATTATTATGATGGGAAAGTGCCATAGTAGCTGGGATTTCACTGCTTATGATCCATTTCCCAGGATAACGCCTGATGTAAAGGGAAGACTTAAGTAAATATTGTTGGCTGAACAAAAGAATGATTATTAATGTATTTGGCAAAGACAAGGTAGTCAATAAACGTTATTAATAACACGAATATAGGCAAAATTTAAAAGCAGACAAATTTAAAAACCTTCCTAACAGCATGATATACACTTTGATAATCTATTGGGAAGGAGCTAACTAGACACAATTCCTTTAGGACAAAAGCCTAGAAAAGGTAGAGAAAAATGAATGTAATTGGCTAGGGATATGGGCTTGGTTAGTATGATATTAGCTATACAAGCATGAGGAACTTAATTCAGATCCCCAGTACCCACATGAAAAGAAAAAAGGGAGCACACACCTAGAATCATGGTGCTAGAGTGGAGGAGACAAGGATCCCCGAGACGTGGGCTGTTCAGTGTAGCTGAGTCAGGAAGCTCTGTGGTCAATGGCAGACACTTTTAAGAAAAAATAAGATGGATACCAAGAAGAATACACTGGGCACCAACATCTGGCTCCTATATGTGAACCCCCACACATAATGTTTACGTGCACACCGGGAAGCTCAACAAGACATATACACATATACTACATGTGTGTGTACACAGATGCAAATAGACACAGTCATATACAGAGATGCACATAAATACAGAGATACACACACACACACACACACACACACACACACACACACACACGAAAAGAAAATGAACTTATACCATTTCAATCCTTTCATTCAGTGTCCAGAACAAGTTAACAGTTTGTGGGTTTTGAAGAGTGACTTAGACTCTTAAGAGAAGACAGAAGAAAGTGTTATATAAAGGGACTGTTTTGAAACAAGAGGAAATTCATTTAAGGACTACAAGAGACTGACAGAATTATTCAACAACCAATCAGAGGGTGATTTCCACTTTTCTACTGTGGTTGACATTATTGTGGCCAAAGGATATTTGGGACTGGCTGCATTGAACTTGTCTCCCAAAGGGTTTGCGCTCTGCCCTTTAGTTACAGGAGCCATGGATATCCCTTCTGCAGGAACATATCTTGAAGAACAGTGATACCCTAAAGTCAAACTCATGAAGCAAAAATAAGGATGTGCTTTGACCAGAGATAAATCAGTGGAGATCCTGACTCTCACACCAAGGTTTGTTGTTTTTTTTGTTGTTGTTGTTTTATTTTGTTTTATTTATTTTTTTTTTTTCTTGAATGCCAGTTGCTTTTGGTAAAACAGTTTCTACTGTTGACCAGATACAGGAGTTGTTGGTTTGGCCCCACCCTAAGCTTTCCTTCCAGTCTTGAAAATACAAGGCAGAAGATGACAGACACGTGCCTTCCTGCTTTGATGGCAGCAAACACACCTAACATCTTTTATGAGCAGGGAGCAGATGAATCCTATGTGCATGTGTAGATCACCAGGGAGTCAAAAGCAGAATGCTGACAAAGCATATTCAGAAACCCTGACCTCCTCAGCAGCCTCCCATGTGCCTGCATGCAATTGCCTTTTCTGTCTGTATGAGTTTGGCTCAGAGCATTCCTGGAACCCTATCCTGCATGTCATCTTCCTGTGCTCAAGCACACGTCCCAGCGAAGCCTTGCTTGGGTGTTGTCATTTGCCCCGTGGTGACTTTCATCTCAAGTGAAATAACCCTTGGATGAGCTAGTGACAGTAAGAGATGGTAACCTGGAAAGGATCTGTACATTGTCTCTTTCTGACTACTGTATCAAAATGAGCAAAAGGTTAACAGCAAAGCTAGCAGAGGTCTATCCCAGCGGCAAGTAAACAGAGTTTATAAGGTAACTGCCACAGTTGGAAACCACATAACTTATGGTCCTTGAAAGAGCCAGACTTGATTCATGCAAGGAGATCATTTAAAATCAGTAAATCATAACAACATACAAACTAGACAACGGTTAGAAAGATGAATGGGATAGACCTCCCAAAACTTTTCTGTTAGGAACAAGGAGTGGGTAAAATTAAAAAAAATAACCTGAGTTCTTCCCCTCTGCCATGAACATGTTTGGAACAGCTAATATCAGCACAGTAAAAGCACTTGGCTCTTGAGTAACAAGAATAAGGCCACTGCTGACATATCACAGTTTTAGGACGAGGAAAGGGGGCAGGATTTAAGGCCCCACTGACCCTCTGTGGCTAGGTGCCACTATCTATGGAGTAACTGCAGACACTACCGGCAGAGCCTATGTTCAGGAAAGCATTATAGCAGGTCAGACAATGGGGGAAAATAATGCATATTTAAGTCACATCTAAATCTAAGAGAAACTTAGAGCAATCAATCTTTTTTAAATAAGAAAGAAACTAAGTCAATAGCATGTGAGTAACAGATGAGAAATAAAGCAGAATCTGTTGGCTAATGGTAACAGCTTTTGTGTTCTCTGTTGCTGAGAGCGTGCGTGTAGCAGCGACTCCAATATGCTCACCAGCGCAGATGCAAAAGGCTATGGAAAACAGTTGCTATTTTTATACCAAAGATAAAAAATCCAACATCACCTCTCAGTTCTTAATTTTGTTAGTGCAGTGAAAGAGAACAAAAGGCAGGGTGCTGTGTGTCTAGAGGATCCAGGGCCTGTGACCCCCCACTATGTGGAGATAGGGACCATATTGGTCAAAGAGGGAAGCAGGCCCTGTCTTGTGGGCAATAGGTACACAGAGCTACCCACATAACAGAAAATACAGTCAGGGTTCAACTTGGTGACAGTCTCAGGAACAGGCCCTGTGAATCGCTGGTAGTTTTCATATTTACAGATTATTGTGGCTAAATCATCTTTATCGTTTTTTTTCCTTTAATACCCTAAAGAGGAAACTTGTCCTTATAAATTACTATGACATTGTAAAAGCAGTAATAATACTTATGATAATGACTGTGCTGGTTTCCGTCGATACGGTAAGCAATTAGTACAATCTTAGGGGCTTGAGGAACGCATATGGGTGAAAATTAAGGGGCTGGCCAGAGGGAGGCCACCTCTTCATCCTTTTCAGCTTACACAGGCCACCCTTAATCCTTGGTTCCTGTTCACTCCCAGCTATTTTCACAGCAATAATGCTTCATTATTTTTTACACCGTGCTTGCTTCTCATGACTTCCATTTCTGCTTGTAAGACCCTGAGATTACACTTGGCTCTCTGAGGAAACTCAGGACAACTGCCTTATCTCAGGGCCAACAGAAAGATGTGTTTCACTGAGTCATTAGACTACAGGTCATGTAGAGTAGAAATAGGGCACTACTTCAGGCTGAGCTCCCGAGGAAGGCTCAGAGCAGAATGTGGGACCTGTGCTAGGTGCTACATGGTCCAACTAAACTTAGAAATGGGCAAGTTTTCAAGATATCAGAACATTCAAAGTAACCGATCAAAAAAGATCCTGTCACCCTGAGTCACTATGGTAAGGAGGTCCCTTCATCTATAACTCTGGAAGAAAGCTTTACATGGTGGCCAATCCACTTTGTGTCCCTTCTTTCTGGTTTCTTCATCTTTTTGCTATTTATAAAGCCCACACCTTCTGCTTAGGTATCCAAGTGTCTTTCTTCTGTAGGTGAGATATGGCCTTATTCACAAATCAGTAAGGTAAAGGTTTGATCTTTAAATTTGAAATCTTACTCCATGATAGTCAAATGATTTCCAGGGCAACAGACCTGCTAAGAAAATGTCCTGAATTGAATAACAATGCCCCTCCCCTGTTGGGTTCACATGTTTGAATACTGTTTGTAGTTGGTAGAATGGTTTAAGAAGGATTAGGAGGTATGGCCTTATTGGAGGAAGTGTGTACCTGGAGGTGACCTTTGAGGTTTCAAAAGAATCCTGCCATTTTTAGTGCTCTCTCTGCTTTCTGATTGTAGTTTTAATATGTGAGCTCTTGGATCTTTCTGCCACTATGCCTTTGTATCACCATCATGGGCCCTAGCCATTTGAAGTCTATTTAAACACTTTCTCTAATAAGTTATATTAGTCATGGTGTTTTATTATGGCTCTCTATGAGTTTGAAGCCAGATGGGTTTTTGGAGTAAGGACAGCTAGGGCTGCACAGAGAAACCTTGTCTTTAACCCCCACCCCCAAATAAAAAGATTTTGAGGAGCATACTGGGGTAGCATTGTTTGAACACTGGATATGCAATAGGTTGGCTCAGAGCTGTCTACACTATTCGTGTTCCTTAAATGTTAATTTGTACATACACACACACACATACACACACACAAAGGAAGAAGAAAAGGAAGGAAGGGAGAAAAAGATGAAAAAAGATCATTGAATTTTCTTTTATATTTAAAAATATCAGTTGAAGATTTGACATTGAAAACAACTAGTGTCCTGTATTTCCCAGCATTTTTAAGACATAGATATTCTGTTTTACACAATATGGTTAAATTTACCGTATGTCATCTGTTCTTCATAGCTAAAACGATGGAGATGGATGGACTTGATAGGGAGTTAAAGTAATAAAGTAATGAAATGGGTACCTCTACCTTACTTCCCGCTCCCCTAAACACAAGCTCCAAGAAAATCCTCTGAGAATTAAGAAGTTATTTCATAAATCTGTCTGCTTTGTGATGAGCAAACATTTTCTGACCTTCTGCTCTGACACAATGGCAAAGCACAGGGGAAGGTTGAGAGTCTGGCAAGTCCTAGGTAGGAAGGCAAGCGTATTCCTGAGTCACTTTGGAGGAGTCTTAGGAAGCAAGGCTGGTATGACAGCCATGTCATAAATAGAGGGGAAGGGAGAACAGTGGAAACAAGTTGCTCTTGAGTGGTTTGGAGGGGTGAGAGATTGGAGATTGTAGCAGGCCACATAGATACTGTGCAGGTACTATGTAGTTACAGACTTCTCTGCCTTCATCCAAGATCTTGGGGGTAGATGCTGTTGTCCCTGCTGCCACAGCTGCTGCTACATAGATTAATTCCTTCTCTGCCTCTATATATGAAGTCTGCCAGTATGGGTAAGGAGACTCTAGGTGCACTGTCTGGGGTCAGGGGCTAAGGGCAAGCATCCTTAGGAAGTCAGCCTTGAAAGTGTTCTCCACCAGCAGCAACTGGTATAGTAAAGAGCTACATGAACCCAAAGGTGCTCACTTATAAAGGACCCCTGATGGTCAGTTTGCACCACCTAAAAAAGTTAAAGCATTTTCCAGTGCCCTTCCCCTGCATGTGTTCCACAGACAAGGGAGTTATGTCCAGGAAGGAGATATACATTTTGGTTTATATTGAAGTAATTGTGCAAACCTCTGGCCAAATGACCAGAAATCAGCCACAGTACTGGGATACAAAAATGTAGAGGAGACAGTTTCAACAGAGTATGGTTTGGAGGATAGCTGTATGAGAAGAACCAAACTGTGTTCTGACCACGTGCTTAGGGCTCTTAGCCTTGAATCCACTGTATGTGACATTTTATCGCCTATATCTCCCAGCCCTGCAGGGCCCTCAGGAAGGTATGGCGTTAGCCTCAGTCTGAAAGGAAGGAAGGAAAGATGTATGAAACCTCTGGCTGAGACGTGGAAGATCACAGGTCGAGGCCAGGATCATACAGCCCTAATCCCAGGTACATCTGTAGTGCATCACAGTACCTTTGTAGGTAAAAACTTCTATGTTGGGGACCTGAGACACACTTCCTATGCTTCTCTAAGTGTTGGCCTTTTTTGACAACAGTTTTATGACAGTTGCAAGTCATCAGCACAAGATTCAGGGGACACCCCAAAAGGCTTTCTGTGCCTTCTTCACACACACAAAATACAGTTATAGCCTTGACTTTTATGAATGTCTTGATTTTTATGAATATAGCTGAAGATGAGAGAAACCTTGAACCTTTTCGTGAGCATACACAATGGCATGGTTTAGCCAGGAAAAACAATGCCAAGTGCCTTCCCAGCAGGCCCTTACCTCAGCATGGCACCGAAGCCCTTCCTCTTCATTTTCCTCTCTGCGTCCTCATGTTCCTCCTTCAGCTTTTTTTCCTTGACTTTCAGCTTGCCCTTTCCTTTTTTCTTCTCCTTCTCCTTTGTTTTTTTGATGTTCTTGGCTTTATTTTCCACATTGTCTAGCTCGGGGTTTCCCTGAGGGGCAGACTCACAATTCAGAGCTGTGTGGCCTGAGCGAGAGCTCTTATCAGACAGACCATCTGTAGAGAGAAAAAAATCAATACCCGTAGTCAGGGGCACTTACCACTAGTATATATAAAATACGTCAAAATGTAAAATACAGAAGGAATACAAGTACTCTGTGTTCTACTGAACCACATGGCTACTTGTACCCTTTGAAGATAGGATTTCTTAGCCCTGGGTACTTCAAGCAAGGTCCGAGGCTAGGAGTGGGTCACACTGGTTGCTAGCTGGTAGCACAAAAGGCTTGAAATGTGCTAAAGCAGTAACCTCTCTGAAAGCTAGCTTGTTAACCTCGGATCAGTTCAGAAAACCCACATGCTGGGAACAAACAGGGTGAGTTGCTTTCCAAAAGAGATTTTTTTGTGTGTATAAATATAAGCCACTGCTCCTATGCAATTAATGCATTCAGTCCTCTGGTTGATGTTGCTTTTAATGATTGAAATAAGAAGCCAAGAAACGCATTCTTAGTGCTCCTGCCCTAAGGGCAAATGACAGTTGGTCCTTCTAAACAGTGAAAGAGAATTTTTTCCCCCGTTTGCACTGTGAAATAAATTGCACATTACATCCTCCAATCCAATGTTCCTTAAGCCAAAGGGCAAAACATATCAGGAAAATGAATTACTTTTAATATCAAAAATATAATTGTGATCCTTAAATCATTTTTTTCAGTAGTTAAGTGCACGTTTTCGCTTATAATATGCAGATGGTAATGAGATGAAGAGCCCACTGAAAGGGGCGAACGGCCCTACCCGCGTCTGCCTCGTCTGGCCCGTCGTACGATTTGTCGATGGCTGCACGGAAGCTCTCGTTGCAACCCCGGCCTCGCACCATGTGTGGTCTGGGCCTGTGGAAGGGCAGATCATTCTTCCTGACTTCAGCCACAGCAGTCTGAAGGCTCTCCAAGGAACTGGACTTTTTCAGACCCAAAGTTGGACCAAAATCTTTGCCTGGAGAGTCTAGAAGAGAAAAGGTGAAAGGTCAGCCTTTTCTATGATAGAGTAGTGAGCTATGGTGGAAAGACTCATAATTCTGAGAATAGTTCTGGCTGGGCAGTTTAGAAAAGACTGTATTAAGTCATTAAACATTGGTGGTTGAACTCCAGCTTTGCCATGATCTTTGGTTATCTTGGGCAAGTAGGCTGCCATCTCTGAACCCCAGTTTTTTTTTGTACAGCTGTGGTAAGATTTTAGGTGACAATATTTAAATTTGTTTTACACAGGGAAATTTATATGTATGTGTATATATGCACACATAAGTATACATGTGAACTTAAAAAGCCACTAAACTATAGATTATATGTTTGAGAGGATATACATCCTTGTACACATATGTGATCAGAGAGACAAACACAAACTCGTTGTAGAACGAACTGGCCTCAAACTCGCAGAGATTTGCTTGCCTCTGCTTCCTAGGCCAAGGCATCCAGACTCACAATCCACCTAACACAATATGTGCTTCTCCTTTAGTACTAATCAGTCATCTCATCCGCTATACCTGTTATTACTGCCAGAGTTGTTTATTTGATTGGCCTGGAAATCAAACCATTAGTGATTATAATTTTCATATTTAAGTTCTTTGCATTATCCTAAAGACAATTAATGCATGGTGAATTAAATTTATTTATTCTGTGAATAAAGGAAAGCAAGCAAGAAAACAACTTTCCTAATGCTATTGCTCCAATTCTAGCTCCATTTGAAATGCAGGAAAGGAGCCTCCTTTAATATAATAGACAATTACAGCACAGAGATGTAAAACCTAAGAGAGCTGTAAGGGCCTGCCTTTTACCATAGACTATCTGCTTCTTGTACAGTTTTTCTTGCCCAAGGCCTGCTCCCCTCCACTCCATTCCTCGACTCCACTCCTGTTCCAGCCAGTCTCCTTATTATCAATAACAAGATTAAGTGATGGAACTATTAGTAGGCAAATGGTTACTTACAAGATAGAAAGAATTCCATTAAGGCTTTTGTTGCAGCTCTCTCGCTGTTCTCCCAAGGCCTGACTGTTCCCCTCCAGTTACCAGGGAGAGACTATTGTCATCAAGAATCTGCACCATGTTTCTGAAAATCATAACTGTGCAGCTTGTCCACATATGTGACATCAACACATGTATATGTTGTATCTACCTCAGTGCACACCAACACTCTAAGGCTTGGCAGATGCTCTACCTTTTAATGTTGCTATCTCTGTTTTCATTTTTACTTCCACTGCCACCACAGATATGACTCTAGCTTCTCACTGTGTCCTACAAGGGCTATAAGACAAGGCCAGGCAGCAGTGATAAGTCTAACGTATGCAACAGCCTCATAAGTTGGTTAGCAACATAGACTTCCACCTTTGCCGGAATATGTAAAGAACTGTAATAATAGCTACCAATGTACAGAATTCTCAGAGTGTGCCAAGCACCTCCCTGCCTTTCACTGATATTAACTTAATATAATCCTTTCACTTGTGGTACTAAGGTATCGTTTGGGAGCTAGGGAATCAAATTAAAGGTCCTAGCTATGATAAGCAAATGGTTTATTACCAAACTAACTCCTGGCCCCCTGTTAGCATTTGTAGATAAGAAAAGATGGGGAACATGTTAAAGTTACACACTTCATGTCCCCACTGGGCACTGAACAGAGGCAGTCCAAGTGCAGCCTTGCTGTTTGTACACGAACATTACGACCCCAGCATGTGTTCTGTGCCTGCCCTCTACTTGATTATGAGCGAGGTTCTTAAGCTGACCTACATTTTCATCATCTCAAAAACAAAAAAAATTATTAGTCTAGATGAGCCCCAGAGCCCACCCAGTCAAGCCAGCATACCTCAAGAATTAGATTTCATCATTAACTTGCAGGAGGCAAAACTTACAGGAACAATACACACAGTGACAATAAACACCACATTTTATAGATGACAGTGCAGAGTCAATAAAGGAAACTGAGAAGAGACCGAGAAATATACAAGAAAATTCAGGGACAAATTGCAGGTGCTATTTGCAAGCATAAATACTAAGGCTGTGCTACAACCAGCAAAAGGCACTCCCCCCATGCACAGCAAGAAGGTGAGATTAAAAAAAAAAAAAGAATCAAGTAAGATTATTTTTGACAAGGAAAACAAAAGACAACACAGAGGTTTGGGAATATTGAGACAACGGTAAAAGCTTTAGAATTTACAGAAAATATTTTTTTAGCATCAACCCCTAGGGATATCTGGCATGAAATTTGGTGAAAACATGAAGGAAAGAACTAACTGAGTCAGCCTAGATCCTCTGTCAACAACAGCAGCCATCTTTTATTTATTAATTGCCACTCCGGAGATTATATTAGAGCCCAAACCGTAAGCATTCACATAAACCTTTAGCAATAAATTCCAGGGAACTTGAAAGTGAATAAATCATCTGAGATATGAGGCATGTTATCTAAAATGAGCCCACATACATCTCAGCAAGCATTTCTGAGGAAGAACAAATATACAGTTATGGATTCTAAGAGAATTTGACATAAAGGAGTCCTGGATTTTGTAGGATTGATAGACTTAGCAATTAATTTGTGTGTGTGCACGTGTGCACGTGCGTGCCCCAAATGAGAAACTGCAAGTGGCACCACTGGACTCTAGGACATGTAGTAAAGTTAAAATCAAAAGGGAAAGTTAAGTTCTAGACTTTAAATTTGGGCCCCAGGGTTCTCCTCTAGGGGAACAGAAAGAATTCTATTCATTCCTAGGAGTAAGCAGAAGGAAGAAATGGAAGAAACACTGATATTAGCTAAGAGAGTCCTCAGACAAGGAAGGTCCTTTTAAGGATGTACAGGTGCTATGAATAGACCAGAATGAATCTCCTGGAGTTAGAGGATCTTACTATAAATCTGCACTAGGCCCTTATGTATTCTTTCACACTAGGCCAAAGTTGCCAGGGCAGGGAGGTGTCAGTTGGTGAGCATCAATACTAAGTCCCAAATGAAACACTTGGAGGAAAGTCCCCTATCAGGAAGGGATTTAGTGGAGAAGGATGGATTGCCACACTCATTCTCTCTTCCCTACCGATACCCTCATCAGTTTCGGTTTAGGCTGACAATGTGCAGGAAGTTTTACAGCTTTCAGGATAAGACAATTCCCATTCTATTTCTAGCCTCACCATTTACACAGAGAGATGATGTTTTTTTTTCTTTCTAGGTTCCCTCTAGGTAGAGGTGTCCTTGAGGAAGTAATAGAAAATGATCAATTTATCTAAATCAAAACCTCAGCTATTCAAACCCATTGAAGTCATCCCCAAATATGACGACTCTTCACATTTTCCTTTGTGGCTAAAGTGATAGAGGCTGTGGCCGATTATAAGCAATTGTCTGGGCAAGTGATGTATGGATACCAGGTGTTATCTGTCACGGGATGGACCTTGTCCAAATTTGAACAATTATTTGTCTCATTTTGAGTATCCACAGAAGTAATTTGCAGTTGAGTATTTGGTGATTTCCTGGCCAGCCTGGGCTAGTTGCAAATGCCAACCTTTAGAGCAAGGTTTGCATTTTTCAGACTTCTCTACCAGGTGGCCATGGTCTCTATGTTTTAATGAGCTTTCTGTTCCCCCACTAACATGAACTTGACACACATGGGCTTCCTGAAGGAAATGATATAATTATGAAGATGTTAAAAGAAATATCTCACTTAATAAAAATAATCCATGGGTGTTATAATAAAAATATTCTTGGACATATTCACTCACCTTCTTCCAGAAAAATACAGAATCAAACATCATCAAACCAAAAACCAGATATAGCCATCAAGACAGATGGGTGTGTAAGGGTATACAAGACAGCCACATTATACCAAGCAAGGCTCAGAGAGCAGCAGGGTAACAGTTATGAGAAAAAACTGTGAACTTGTGGAATCCTCTGGGCAAGGTACAGCCATGGTACTCATGACTTCACAGCAGCTATGGATGTGTGCACCAGGTGTGCACAAAGATGGGCCAGGGACTTTATATCTTACTGATGAGCTATTTGTTACTGATAGATCAGTAAAGGGGGAAGCACAGCCCTTCTGTTTTGTACCCACTGATAACTCCACTGATAGACTCTAGTGGATAGTTCTGGCACAGTGGTAATACAGAGAGCCTTGGTTAATCTAAACAAGTCACAAAACAACTGAGCGTCACAAATTCGGGAAGGAAATGTAGGTATGAGGGGAAATTGATAGGAATGGGGTAATATAGAAGAGGGTATGGGAGGGTAAAGAGAATATAAATCAGAATATAATATATATTATATATCAATTATATATTATATATTATAATATACTATATACATGTATGAGTATACATACATAAGTGTGAATAACATGTATAATATATGTATCATAGTGAAATAACAAACTAAACCAATTTTATATATATATATATATATATATATATATATATATATATATATATATATAAATGGAAAAATATGTGAAGAAGTTGTGCTATCATTTTTCCTATAAAGAAGTGACATAAGGTCCCCGAATAACTGCAGCTATAGTTGTTTCTGGTACACTACCCACCTGCTTACAGGAAGTCAGCAGCAGTTCTCCAGTACAGTGCAGTTGTAGCAATCAGGGGCAAATGAACTTGCAATTTCTTTATTATGGAAGTGTATAGGGCATTAAAGTACTCATTTGGAGGTCAAATAATCTAACATATGCACCAAACTTTCCTACCAAGGGAGCTGAACTGGTGAATGCCACCTAACCTTTCTTGGCCTTGCTGATGGTGTATCCTCAGTTTCTTAGAGTTTAACCACTGTGAAGAGACATCATGACCAAGGCAACTCTTATGAGGAAAATATTTATTTGGGGCTGACTTACAGGTTCACAGGTTCAGTCCATTATCATCAAGGTGGGAACATGGTAGGCATGATACAGGACGAGCTGGGAATTCTACATCTTCATCTGAAGGTTGCTAGCAGAATACTGGCTTCCAGGAAGCTAGGATGAGGGTCTTAAAAACCATCCACAGTGACACACATTCTCCATTAGGGTCATACATTCTAATAGTACCACCCCTTGGGCTGAGCACATACAATCACACTCATCCCAGAGAAACACTCAGTCAATGTTTAGGGTAGAGCTAGAGGAACATGCAGATGATGGTGGTAGGCACCTTCTTTATTCAGTACTGTAAGGTAGAAGTTTTACTGATTAGGTGGAGGGTTACCATTTCCAAACACACTCTTAAAACATGGAGAAATAATTAGCCTAGGTTTCTAGGTCGAGATCTCCATGTCAATACACAGTATGAGCTTGAGTACCTTCCTAGGGGCCTACTGGGATTCAGGCCTCAGTTTCTGATTCCTGTACCTGCCTGGTAGTTGAAACTGGCCACTGGCTTCTGAAAGGCAGGTGATTTGTACAACAGCAGCTAGAACTGACCAGAGAGATGTGGTCTGTGGTGAACATTAAGAAGTAGGCTATAGGAGACTCAAGCATCTATACTTGACCTCTGACCCTGAATTACTCATCTCTCCTAAATACCATTAAGTATCTATGGTAAATATGCAATTGTTACCCCTGTGTTATCTCTCTATATTTCAAGTTAATTTTAGCCTAGTGCAATTGAGTTGGTTCACAACACCAATGCATTCTTAAATGTAACCACAAAATGAAGAAAAAGACTTCATAAGGCATTTTCATTTACTTTTTAAAAATCATAAGAAAACCAGACATTTTATAAGCATGGTGTATGCATGTGAGTGTGCAGGTGTGGTTAACCTCTTACCCATTGAGTCATGTGTCCAGCTCAAGACTCATTTTTTAATAAACAACTCTTTCTATTTTGTCTTTTGAAATAGGTCTATATGTTCATCAGTACATCTCAGAGTAGATATTGTTAGTAAGATTAATAGTAGACTCTTGCTTGCCCTGCCCCTTAGGCTATAATCATTTAATTAGTCTGAGATTTCATTGGCAATGTTTAAACTTCCCACTCAAGCATTAAAATCACACAATAAAAGAATGCCTAATCCAGAAGACCAGTAATTGGGTCTTTCATTATTGATGAAACTGCTTCTAATGCATTTTCACTAAAAATAAGAAATTATTTGAGAAAGTATTCACTTTCCGATACATGGTAAGTTACTTTTCCCCCTTGTTGAGAATGAAACAATTAACATTATATTAGTGTTTAGATATTTACATGTATAAAATATATAATCTATGACTTCTATATCCAGTGATCACTTACATGTATGTGTATACATACATATATAAAACCAATAAGAAATGTACTAATTTGATATCTTGTCTTTGTTGCCTCTCTAGGTCTTAGAAAGGTGAGGTGAGTATGGCTTCCCTTTAGAGAGTTTTCAGCAGGTCAGTGTATGGCAGAGATGAATGGAGATGAGTTAGAAGCAAATCTGGAGAGGGCCTGTGGGAAAGAGGCGCATCCTGTCCACACTGAGAGAAAGGTTCCCATGAAGTTGGAGGTGTGGTAGGAAGATAGGCTCCTGCAAGCAGGGTGACATAAGACAAAGAAGAATCTGGAGAGACAGAGATGAAGTGGAGAGGGGGACTCTGGGTGCCGAGAGATGCAGTCTCCAGTGAATGGGGTTGAGGTGGGAAGAAGGGCTTCTGGCAGGTGGGCTGCTAACAGGGTAAGGGAGAGAATGGAGCAACTGTAATGGAGAATTGGATGAATAGTGAGAATCACCTGCCAGGGTCCTAGCCTCGCGCTCATGGGAGGCACAGCTAGACAGGCTTTCCAGGTATCAGGAGGGAAACAAAGGGATGGAGCAGGGATGGAAGGAAAGGCTGAGAGGGTCTGCAATTCGAAGATTCCAATAATATCAAGGATCCTGAAGGTACCTAGTGAGAGTGAAGTTTGAGTCCTTCCTAAAATAAAGGGGTTTGTGTCCTGTAGGACATTAGGGACAGGATCAAAATTACAATGTTTTCCAGGAATCTCAACATGAAATCGGAGGAAGCCAAACATTTGTCAAGATGGCTTGCTATCATTACCAATTTGGCCTTGCATTATTATGAGCAATGAACTTGGGCAAACACTGAGAAACACTTTCCTGGTTTCATGGGGAGCTGTGATGTGAAATTAATAGCCTTAAAACTCTTCAAATGAAAAATTATTATAAATTCCAAGTAGGAAATCACAATCACTTACTCCCTGATACACTTTACTTTATCTTTCATTTTAGACTGCATTTACTGAAATTTTTGTGTACTTGGTTTCCTTTGTAAAGTGGGTTCCCTAGAGGCAAAACATCTTACGTGCTTTAATAGATATCATTGAAGACCCATTAGCCTTGAAAAAAATTCTCCATAATCTCCAAATGTATAATTTCCCAAATTATGTTATCTGTGCTAACTGTGTCCATAATGGGCCTAATTACCTTCTTGCCTATCTCAGGATTCCAAATATTGATCATCATTCCAGGCTTATCACAGTGCCCTGCTCCCTATTCATTACCATGGGGCATAATGCAATCCAGCTTTGCATTATCTGCTGTCATTCGGGTCTCAGTCCTCTTACTGGCAATTTCCAAGTTCTGTGGGAGCAAGGTTATTTTTTTCTTAGTTGCATAAATCCTGGAGTCTTTTATCATTTCTTGAAACTCATATCCAAATGTTCAATAGTAAACTTCTCATTACGATTCATACATTTGCATAACCTCTTCTACCCCGTCTCAAACATTGTCTGTTTTAAAGTGAAAATATCCAGGGAAAATATGGGAAGATTATGTGAACAAATACCCCTTTGATTATGAGGATTCAGCGGATTCACATGGTCCTACAAGTGTCTTACAAAGGGTTGCTATATACTTGAAATATTCCCCCCTAAATTCCTTCTTTTATATCAAGCATCACATCAAGATCTTAGGCCAAGGTGTGGAATCTTTTTTGTTTTGTTTTGTTTTTATTTGTTTGTTATGCTTTTGGGGTTTTTTTTTTTTTTGACTCAAATTATACCCAGCAAATCTAATGAATAGATAACTCATTACACTTATTAATATCACCATTTTTTTCTATTTGCATATTAGACATGTAAACTATGATTCAATCGAAAGGAGCCAATTTAATAAATATCTACCTGTCTGTCTGCCTGTCTGTCAAATCTAATCTGTCTGTCTGTCTGTCTGTCTGTGTAAAACTGTACCTGATAAGGCAACTAAAGAATACAATCACCTCTTCTTCAATACATACTGGATTGTTTTAATGTTTTAATTTTCCTTCTGTAAGCTTTCTTGAATTTTAAACATATACTCATATGTATGTATGTATGTATGTATGTATGTATGTATGTATGTATATAGAATATTTACATGCATTGCATATAAAAAACATATTACAAAATTAAGGAACCAGTATTGATTTCTGAGAAGGGTAATGTTACTATTTTAAGGAAAATATTTCTTTATTATTAAAGTAGGGGGAATAAAAGGACTCATTTGAGGGTTCATTCAATCTGCTATTTGCTATATATGAAACTGGACCTGTGAATGCCTCCACTTTTCTTAGCCTCATTGATGGTGTATCCTCAGCCCAGAGAAGTACTCAGTCAATGATTTATATAGGAATAGAAGAATCCACAAGCAGCGGGGGACACACTGATGTCCTTCTTGTTCAGTGCTCAGGTTTTCTATCTGGAGAAGCATCCTCTAATGCTCCATTCCCTCCCAGCCCCCATCCAGCATCTGTCCTTTGTTAGCACAACCCCGGGCTCTTTTCTGTCACTTTCAACGATTTAATATCTCCTGCTCCACCTGTAATTACTCGTCTCTGTATCCTGCCTTTCTCTTTACCCTAGTCATTCCTTCACTTTCCTTCTTTCTTTGTAACAGTAACCGTTTCTACCATTTCTACTTAATGTGCACTTTAGTCGTCTTTTTATCACCACCAGGAGAACAGCTTTGTCTTCCAGCTCCTCCTTGTATATCTCAGTGATGGGCTTTCCACTCTGAACACAGGCTGCTTCAATGATTTTTTTTCCTATATCTTTTTACTCTTTTTGTGTGGCTGCTTCAGCTGCACATCTTTCTTATGCTTAGTATTATTGAGTGTGTTGTGTCTTTATGTGGGTTTTATACCCCATTACTTCCAAAGCATAAAGAAGTCTAATACAGTTCTAAAACATCATAACTAGAAGTCCATATGTAACTGGTTTGTCAAAGGTATCCTCACAAAAGTGTTTTACATACATACTAGGTATATGCATTTTTTATTTGTATTAATTTTTATCAGTTCTTTCTGAATTTCAGCAGGAGTTTTTAGATCATATTCATTCATACCCAACTCCTCCCAGATCCATCAACCCTCTAGCTGCCCACTAATGTCCCCCAATCCTTTTTGTGCTGCCCATATGTTGTTGGGCAAGTGGCCTATTACTGGGGCATGGCTGACTTACCAGGGGCCATACTCTTAGAGAAAACTGGCTCTCCTTCTCCCAACAGCTATTGCTTATCAATAGCTTCATGGCTAGAAGTGAGACATCATTCCACCTCCCCTTTCCATGCTGGGGTTTAGTTTGGCTTGAGATCGAGCAGGTCTTACACACGCTGTCATAACCGTAACCCATTTGTTGGTGCAGCTGTTCTACTGTATCGGGAAGACACTCTTTCCGGGTTGTCATATACCATCTCTGTCTGGCACAATCTTTTTACCTCCTTTTATACAATAATCCCAGAGCTTTGGGAGGGAGCATGTATTCTAGATGTCCCATTGAGGGTATCTGTGGTTTTCAGGGTTAAACATTTCTTATACTTAAAAACATGTCTCTGCCTTTTATACTTGAGTATAATTGAAGAATTAGCTGCGCAGAGTCCTGTTTACTGTTCTCCATAGAAGTGGAAGGTGAGAGTTTTTAGTTTTGTGCCAGCATGAATTCTGAGTTCTCTACAGGAATTCTTTCAGTGAGATATCAATTTAATGCTAAAATGTGAAGCCCAAATGAAGCCAGCCAGCCAGCCAGCCAGCCAGCGATGTTTACTTTGTACTCTGTCCCAGGAATGTGTCCTCCTAAGATAAACGCAGAACAAGTGCACTGGAAACCAGCATTGCCCAAGTTCTTACAAAAAGGCCACATCATGTCCCATTGATTCCACACAAATCCAAATCCAGTTCCTGATGTGAAGCAGAAAGAAGGAAGGAGGGAGGAAGAGTAACTGTCCACAGGAGTGTGTTCCCCAGTGAGCAGCGGGGTCTGCTCTATTTCAGGCTGTGAGCACCTAAAGAAAAGTGTGCTTCAAGATTCATATATTTTACATAGTTTCTAGTCAGTATGGGCTTCTATAATATAATAATAATAATAATAATAATAATAATAATAATAATAATAATAATGAAAAGCCTAGGTGGCTTATGAATAATGGGATCTTCTCACAGCTCTATGGCCTGGGAGTTTAAGGTCAAGGAGTTGTTCCATTTGCTATCAGGAGAAGGCCCACTTTCTAGTCCATAGATGAGTGTTTACCCAACATGCCCTCATATGATGGAAGGACCTGTTTCTCTGTACACATCTGTCTGGCCCTGCCATACCTGTCTGTCTATTCTTTTAGCAGAACGTAGTTCTGCTCATTCTCTTCTATACCTGAACTCATCTCTGGAACGTATCTCTCAAACTAGTGATCCACAGGGCCAGGCTTACACAGCAGCTCAGCTGGAGTTCATTGGCTCATCAGCACTAGCTTCAGAAATACGCTTATAGCCCTATTGCTTCCCAACTTTGGCTTTTTCAAACTCTGCCTCTTAACCCCTTGGAGTCACTCAGTAATCTACACACACACACACATACACACACACACACACACACACGTATAATGTGTAACCTGAGAACTAATATTAGTAACTAATATTGGAATAAAAGAATCGGTGTTTACCTTGACTAAGGGAAGTAGGAATACTAGGAAAACAGCTGCCCTGAAACCCTGTATCTTATAATTTTGCTGTTAATACATTCTGAAGTTGTGACAAATCTAAACCTGTTTGCCTATGTTCCTGATATAACACAGACATAGCAAGTATTATGTAACCAATCTTAAACACACGGCACCTTTTATCTGAGTTTTGATTTAAGAAACTTTTGTCTGCTTAAAACAGCAAGAATTTCAATCTAACCTATGATAAATGTGGGGGATTTCCAATGGCATTTGTGCTGTACTTGTATTATGGCTCCTAAATGTCAGAACCACCACTTGGCTCTCTTCCAATTTCTCATCAAGTCCTCTGAGAGTACAGACAAAGACATACGGACCCCTAGACTTAGCCAGCCTGCTCAAGTGCTGCTTGAAGCAGACTTGATCTGGACTCCCCTGGAGCTAATGTTTTTCCCACTTTTTGTGATGCTTTATAAAGAAGACATGCTCAATTCCAGGTACACAGCAAATTGAACACACACAAACTGACAGCCCAGAATTCCCAACAAAGCTATCTGAGAGCAATAAAAGCCCCCCAAGGTTTGGACATAGGCTTATAGCATATAGTACTGAGATTGGTAAGGTTAATTCCATATAAGTATGTAATATACTTTGACCATATCCCTGAAACACCTGTGCCTGCCTTTTTCTCTCCCTTCAAACCTCCAGTTAGTCCCCTTTGCTTCCCTGGACAGTTTTGTTTTTACTGTCAAATCACATATTACATATACATATGATTTTATGTATGTATGCATGTATGTATGTATGTAAAATCTAGAGTTCATAAGTGAGGGGAAATGAGTGATAGTTATCTTTCTTATTTAATTCACTAAATATGATTATCAATGCATGAATATATATTCCCATATTGATATAATTTTGTTCTTCTTTATGCTAGAATGAAGTTTGATCATATACATATGCCATGCTTTCTTTACTCTTCTGTTGGTAAGCATCAAGGGCGGTTCCATATGTAACTATGGTGAACAGAATTGCAATAAACATTGATGTGCAGGTGCCTTCTTGCTATACTGACTTAACCTCACTTGGAAATCTTCACATGAATGCCTAGCAATGGTAGAGCCACGTCATAGGACAGCTCTATCTTTAGTCTTCTAAGGAATCTCTGTATTGATTTCCACAGTGGCCCCCACTACTTTATCTTTCCACCAGCGATGTAGAAGGGTCCCCTTCTCTCGAATCCTCACCAGCATTTGATGTTCGCTTCTAATGATTGTTATCCCGACTGAAAAAGAGGAGGAATCTCATTGTAGTCTTAATTTGCATTTCTGTGAGGGCTTTTCAATGTTTTATGTTTTCAGTCATTTATGCCTCACTGTGGTTTTGTTGTTGTTGTTGTTGTTTGTTTTGTTTTTGAGCAGATTGAGTTATTTGATTTTTAATGTTTAGTTGTTGACATCTTTGTATATTCTATACTTCTTTATATGTTCTTTGGTTAGATGTATGGCTAGTGAAGGTTTTCTCCCATTCTACATGCTGCCCCTCCTTAGCTGTGGTCTTTACTACAAGAGGCATTCTCATTTAATGTAATCTCATTTGTCAGTTGTTGGCATTGTTTAATTTCCTGAGCTACCAGAGTTCTTTTTAGAAACTCCTTGCCTATGTCTATGTTTCCAATAATTGTCTTCTAACTGCTTCAGAGTTTCGGGTTTTACATTAAGGTCTTTGCCCATTTGGAACAGATCTTTGTACAGAGTGAGAGATAAGGATTAATTTCACTCTTCTACTAGTAGATGTCCAATTTTTAATGCAACATTTTATCAAACGTATAGTTTTGGCATATTTTTCAATAATCCTGTGGCTGTGCCTCCACATGTATACATGTGGGTCCTCTATGTCGTTGATCTGTATGTCTGTGTGAGTACTATGAGTAATATGCTTTTTTTTTTTTTATTAACTGGATCTTTAATATAACTTGATCTCAGGTATGGTGATACCTCCAGCATTTTTCTTTTGTTCCTTTTGCATTTCTTTGGATAGCCAGAGTCTTTGTGCTTCCATTTGATCTTTAGAATTATTGCTTTCTATTTCTATGAAAACTATTGGGATATGTTAAAATATAATATTTTTAAGATATGTCTGAAGTATTTTCTAAATTTCATCGGTGTCTGTTATCTCCACTATCATCTCTAATTTTATTTATTTGCATTTTTTTCTTTTAGGTTGGCTGAAGATTAATTTTTTCAACAAACTAAATCTTCATTTTATTATTTCTTTGTATCAATTACTGTTTTCACTTCTTTAATATCTACTTGATCTTTATTATTTCTTCTCATTTACTTATTTTTAAAGTTGTCATGGTATTGTTTTTTAAGACCATAAGGCATATCATTAATTCTTTATTTGAGATTTCTCTGATTTTATTTAATGTAAGAACTTAAAACAGTAAATTCCTTTATTAGTATTTTTTCTGTGTGTTTGCATTTGTATTCAATTTTAGGGACTTTGAAGCATTTACTTAAAGGCCCAACTACCATTCCCCTGTGAACTTTTCAAACTCTGTGAGTTTGCATGTGTTGTATACATACTTTGTCTTACCGTTAGTTCATAACTGTCCTGTGATGAGTAGAGTGCGGGGAATTATTTCAATTTCCTGTATTTATTAAGACACATTCTATGTTCTATTATGTGATCTGTTTTAAAGAAAATGGTATGGACTGCTGAGAAGAACACATATTCTGCAGTGCTTGGATGGAATATTCAGTACATGTCTGTTAAGTTTGTCTATAGTCTCATTTAACTTAGCTTTTCCTCAAGGTTTTGATCAGATATGCTACCTATTGGTGAGAGTGGGTTAGTAAAGTCACTCTTTATTACTGATTTCAGGTTAATCTTTTCTTTACAACGAGGAGTTGTGTTATTAAATCGGGTGCACCAATGCCATGGCTTGTACCTGTTTAGAATTATTTCCTTTTGCTAGTTGGTCCCCTAATCAACATGAAGTGATCTTTAAAAATTCCTTACTAGTTTACCTGAAGTCTATTTTGCTGGATATTAAAACAGCATTGCTTTCTAGTTCCATTTGCTTGACATGAAGTCTTCACATTTAAACAAAACAAAACTGTACGAAATCCTGGATTTCTCTTAAGTTACAATATCAATGAGAGACATGTTATACCCTCACTAGTTGATCGCCTCTATGACATCCAATAACAATTGACACTGAAGCAGTAGCTATTATTCACACAGTACCAGCATCAAACCGCTGACATTCAGGCCTACCTAGGAACTAGTTGTGTTACTGTAGTACCTCTTTGTACCTCAGTTCCCTCATAAGTTACAGAGTTATAGCTCAGCCATTATAGGATTTGGGAGATTACATAATACAGAATTGCGAACATGATTTGAGGCACACTAAATAAGCAACGAATGTCACCTCTGACCAAAAGTCTCCTCCTTTAATGAGAAAAATTTGCATTCATGTGATGGTATCTATAAAACCAACATTACACTAGGGTTTTTTTTTCTGCTTACTTATCCATATAATATAGGCCAGGGTCATTGGGACCTTTAAATTTTCACTCTGTATCAAAAACCTTATTTTTCTGTCTAAGAGTCCTTAAAACTTTTCAAATTATTTTCTATTTTCTTCATTCCTAGGAAGAGCCTAAACATTTTTCTAAAGAAGTACAAAACTGACACTATTTGATGGAATAGCTGCCTGAGAATACATAAAGGTCTACTTAGCTTCTTTCAGCAGAGAAATGACTTCGCCCCTCAAACCAACTTATAAACAATCAACAAAATTAGTAACAGGGAAGATCATGGACATTTTGGGTCACCAGACAATAGACGTATGTGTGGACAATAGTCTGATGTTTGCATAGGGGCTAAATGCTGAGGTCATCTGGATGTCAGAAAGTGCAGTATGATCTGAATTCCTAGATAAAGCTTCAGGAATGAATTGCTTTTGTCTCTGAAGAGGAATTGAAAATATAACTAAATAAAAACACAACTTCCGAGGTGGGTAGGCTCTCTGCAAAGAGAGAAACGCATGAGGAGAAGTAGAGA
The DNA here is from genome assembly GCA_902729485.2 of Mus minutoides. Classification (NCBI taxonomy): domain Eukaryota; kingdom Metazoa; phylum Chordata; class Mammalia; order Rodentia; family Muridae; genus Mus; species Mus minutoides. Next base: position 3,057,463 of record LR749570.1, read on the forward strand.
CACGCCTCCTTGATGTAAGCTCACATGGAAGGATGGACAGTAAGTATGGGAAGTGAGTAGGAGACCGAAATAAGTTCAAATCTACCATGAAGATGACACCTAGGTAAGGAGGAAGTCAGAAGCAACTGTTTTCTCTCAAAGGAGTGCTCTGATAATATTGGTATTTAGAGCAAAGGCAATAAATATGAAAGAAGTAAGTAAGATAAATTAAAGAGTGCTGCTTCATAGACTAGAAAATGTTCTTAGTCAACTGTCTTTACAGTTTGAATTTCAAGCTTGTATACTTTCTTTAAGAATACTTTTGGCTTGGTTATTCCACCATCTTATCAATGAACAATTTTGTACAGTGCGTTCTCTGAGCCAAATGGGGAAGTCTGCAGAAATATCCTGGACCATATGAGAGGCAAGAAGTACTCATGTTCATGTGTCCCCAAGTGAACAAATTAGATGTTTGCTGCCTCTGGCTTAGTTATGACTGTCATGTTCAGAGCCATTCCTGCTGCCTACTAGGCATATTTTAACTGTATTTTGTTATATGTAATGATTAATGGGCAGTACAACTAATAACGTGGGGACACACAAAATAAATGAGGTGACAAATATGAAAAGGAAGTTCCACTTAATGTTGTTGTGAAATCTGACAAGATGCTGGAATTTCCCTATAACTCAGCCCGAAGAGTCCTTGCCAATGGGAAGAGAGGTTACACGAAGGTGACATTTCTATTAATAACTTCCCTCTGGGGGAAGTCTATGATCAGCCTTTCTTTTCTGAGACCTTGCTGGATTACAGGGAAGGGTCAGAGTCGAGAAAAATACTGCTTCACTTCATATCAGCAAAGCTTCTGGAGAAACTGGAAGAGGAATACAAGACCCCAGTTAGCCTCAACTTCATTGCCTCTGCCCCTCTGCTGCTGGTATCCTTTGTTGTTTCCTGTCCTGCATAACCTTCTTCTTCCTGGAACAAGCATCCTGGCTTTCTTTGGGGTACTCTGCCTCCTAATCTCTCATGAGTGTATCAGTGTTCCAGGCATGATTGGTCAGTGGATTCTATCCTCTCTTTAGTTCTCGTTAGTAAAAGTCAGGGCCAACTCTAGTACCAGGACCACAAAAGAGTCATCTTTTCTAGGGGTTATTAAGGATATGAAGCTATAATTGCTGCCATCTGTCTCTGATTTCTATAACAATAAAGCAGAAAGAAGGGAAGCAGACTTTTAAGAGATGATATTGAAACCCTGTGATGTTCTACTGCATTAGTCAGCAAATCAGCTTCTTTGCAGAAGCTACTTTAAAATTGAGTCCCTTCCATTACAGCCTAAAGGGTCTTGATGTAGCACTCTCTTCTCTACTTGTCATATGTATTATACTTGATTCTATTAGCAAAGTATCTCCTTAGGTCTGCTAGGTACATGGGGAATGGGAACATTGCTGTCAATGGACACTCGAATACAGAGAAGAGAGCATTTGGCACTAACTTCTCACAGGCAAATTAAACTTCAGTCTCACTGATTTTGTGAGAGAAAAATTTCCCAACATTAAAGGTTTTATTAAATTGATCTGTTCAGTCTACTCCCTGATTCTTCTGTGAAGAGAAAGGACCATTCTCTAGGTAACAAGAAGTATGTGTAGACACACTATCAATATGAAGAGAAAAAAAATACACAGAGAAATAGTCAGTTCTTGCTCCTGTCGACAGGGACTTCAAAAACTTCCTATGATCATGTGAATGGGAAGTGTGGCTCTAGACTGTAGAGGTGGAAGAGTAAATCCAGTGTGTGTCACTTGGTGAGACTGGAGTGCACAGACTTCCCTTCGTTCTCCACCGGTGCCTTTCACATGCCTTACATTGAGGAGGGGCCAATGTCTGGAGAGTTCATACTATATCAGCACTACTGGACAGGAGGGTTAGGAAATCTCTTATAAATTTACTATAAGGAAATGTGTCTGACAACAAAGGCTTTGATGCAGGAATGACTTTAAATGTAGACCTGGGAATGGAAGACTTGGAACCTTAGTGTTTTATTTTACCTTCTGTGGACTTCAGTTTTGATCTGTGTAGTGGGATAATGAAACAATAATAATATTGATGATATTGGTAAAAAAATGTTAGTGGCTACTTGTGTTATGCTTATACTATGTAATTTTACATATATCAACCCCCTCAAATTACATTAATACTATCATCATCTTATAGCTAATAAAACTGAGGCACAGCCTGGATAAGAAGTCAGTACGTAACTAAGATAATATTGAAGATAATTCTGTAGATATTTTTAATGATGAGATGAAGTGTTATATATACAGAAATGTTATAAAATGGACTTTCTCAACTGTTGTATGTTGCTGTTAATGGGTTCATGGAACTTTCTGTTGTAGGCATCAACTAGCACTGGACTTAACAAGAGAACACTTGCTACAGGGAAAACAATGATCTATAGAAGAATCAAAATGCAAAATCTAAAGAAATAGATATATTAAGATATGGAGGGCACATGGGCAGGCTGAAAAGGACTCTAAACAGAAGCATCATAACAGACACTTCAGGGACAGAGTAGGAGAGTATGAGAGCCAGCAAGATAGTACCTTGACCACTGAATTGTATTCTTGGTAGTAAGAAGAGAGATCTATAGTGGAGATGAGATGCAGAGATGAGGTTGATGGAGAGAAAGGGAAAGAAATTAGAAGGTACTGTAGCTGCTAGATAAGCTGGCTTATGATGAATTCCATTGGAGTTACAGACCCTGGCCCAAACACAGTGACAGAGACACACCTGTCTCTTCTTGAGGACAATGAACCAGGCACAGGCTTTGTAAGAACACAATATTTCAGTTGGAATTCATCTAATACTGAACATATACTACACAAAGACTCCAAACTGGTCTTTGTTTTAGCTCTACAGCAAAGACAATGACTAATCTTTACTTTGAATCTTGAAGGCGATACACCCGCTCAAGAGCTTCTCAGAGAGGACATTGACATTTTCCCCTTTTTATAGATGTAGCTTTCAACACAGGAACCCCATTTCTGCTTCAAACATTGCAAAGCTATGCTTTACTTTCTAATTATTGAAAGAAATTATAAACAAAACACACAAAGCTTTTCTAAAAAGCATATACGTATACACACACACACACACACACACACACACACACACACACACAGAGGAACACTTGCTTCATTGCTGATACTCTTTTAAAAAGCAGCTATTTTTGTTATTTTAAAATCAACTTCTGAACAAACAATAGGCCATGTTTTTGTAGCCTCTGCCTTGTTCTGGGTAAGAACTTTAGAAGGGGCATGTGATGCACCATTAAATAGTTTCCTCCATCATCGACAATCTGAGTTATTGGCACTGGAAATAGCCATGGGTGGGGGAAAATAAATGTTTATGATGATTTAAAAGACCAATTATAAGCTTCTGCCTTATTCCTTACTCAGCATCCTGCACGGTGTGTAAAAATGATAATGAAAAAAACATACTACATTGGAAATTTTAGCTGGGCCAAATGTCAGTTTTCAGTTACACTTAAAGAATAGAAAACATTAGGATACCATTAACGGTTGCAGAGTAATGGAGGCAGAACAGGATTGTTTTCTATTATTATTATTACTGCCATTAATGGGTCAGAGCCTTCCAAGGGAGTAAAACTGGGGACAATTCAGACACTTTCAATAGAGCATTAACTCTTTCAGGTCAAAAGGGGCCCATTTAGTGGACTGCTGCAGCCATTTAATAAATAGTCCCCTCGTGGCCCTAAAGAATTTATCTCCTGCCTGAAGAGTCTTGCTTACGAATTTGTATGGTCTCTACTCTATTCCCACAATATTCCGGTAAGAGAAAAGGTTAATTTGCAGATAATTATTTAGGGAGGGAGGGAATATTTTTTAAAGCCGAAAAACAAAAACAACCCGTCACAATGCATCAGTTGCTGAGTTCATATCTGGCACCAATAATGAGCTCAGTGAAGTAACAAAATTAGGCTGAGAAATTAGAGGTCTGCGATGGAACGATTTTCTTTCAAGGGAGGTGGCTGGTAAAATACCTTTTCCCCTTTTGTTCGTTTTGTGCAGTTTGTATGTGACTAACTACAGCTAATCCTGTCTCTTTTCAAAAGTTAATGTCAGCTACTAGAATGCTCTGCTTTCTTGACTTAATTGCATAGCTTAACCTCTGACATAACCTTTGAATTCACACCATGACAGCCCAACCTTATAGAAAGTTTTTCTAGAAATCTGAGAAACTTCCCCAAGGTAAGGACTGCTTTCGCTCTTGTGGGTGCGGAGGGAACACTCCGAGAAGATCACCAAGCAGGAGCAGCTGCTGAGGGTAGGGAGGGCAGGGGGCCTGCTGGGAATGCTGGGAAGAGCATTAGCTTCCTATCTGGTTAAGTTTGAAGTTGGAGGCCCCACAGTCCGATGTACGCGACACTGCTGAACTGTCCACTTAAAAATACAACAGTAGAATTTATATTATGTATAACTCACTACAGTTAAAGTTGTAGATTTTCAAGTCACATGAGTGTTTATTTTAAAAGGCACAGTATAGAATATCTATCAGACAGCAATTGGATTAAAAAAAAAGTCCACGTCTTTTTTTATTCAGGTCAGGCTGTGGGAGAGAGAAGAGTACAAAGCCTTTACTGCTGTTTAGTTATTTCACAAGAACTAAATTAATAAGAATTCCTGGATTGACGCTAGACACAAGTCTCTGGTCATAGTGATGTAAGTGCTCTGGGCTCTTACTTACTGAGGGCTCTGGGTTTTGTATGGAGAGAAGAAAGTGATTTTAGCAATGTAGGACCTATACATAAGTGAGTTCAAGAAACCTTTAAAAACTATTCGATTATATTAATTGGACAAAGTAACAGGCTTTACTATAAGAGTTTTATATATGTATATATTATATTTTCATGATAGCCATCTCTTCTCTTAATCTCAAACACCCTTTATTCTCTTTATCATGTCTTCATTCCTAATAATCCCCCTTAACTTCCAGGTCCTTCCTTCTTTTAAAAGGATTTCCTTTTGAGGAAAATACAGGAGAGTCACCTTCGTGAGTCTGGGCTATCTTGCTTAACACAGTGATCTCCAGCCATCCATTTCCTTGCAAACCATTTCATTTCATCCTTCCTTTTGTCCAAGTAAAATTATATTATAGATACACACCACACTTTCTTCCCCATGGATCCACTGATGGTCGCCAAGACTATTCCACGGCTTGGCTGCTACTGTGAACAGCATGGTGATAAACAGGCCAGCAAGAAGAGCTCCTGGAAGCTGATTTTGATGCTTTGGGCAACATACCCCAGATCAGTATAGATGGACCACGTGTTTGTAGTAGTTTTATTATTTTAAGAAATCTTTATTCACAGTGCTTTCTATCATGATTTGATTAATTTACATCTCACCAGTCAGGGACAAAGATTCCTTTCCCCGAGTTCCACATACTCACAAACAATGCTGTGGTTTGTTTCTTGATGACAGTTATTTCAACTGATCTAACAATTCTTTGTCACAGAAAAATGGTAAAATTCTGATGTTGTTTTAACCTGCACTGTATCCCAATCATTAAGGAAGGCTCTTGCTTAGAATTAAGAAACATGAGTTGTTCGATTTGGGGAAAATAGTTTAACAGTAAAAACAAAACACAAAGAAACAAGACAAAAACAAAACAAATCCAAATGTTTTGTTTTGTTTATCCAAGTCACTGGGATACCTTAAAATTTATCATTGGGAATGAAAGTGGGGAGATCTAGAAGGTGAAGTAAAAAGAAAACCCAAGTCCAGTCATTACATTTGGGTTATACTCCTCTACAAAGAAACACAAAGTACAGCTTGAAGCGGGTAGGGGAGTCTTCTCATTCAGCATTTCTTTATTATACATATTTTTACATAAATTATTTTAGTGTGAGTTTTTCCATTTCTCTCTTGGCTTTTTTGCTTTTTTCTCTCTCTTGTGCTCAAATGATAATTCTTTGCTTGTATAACTTCGCTAATTCCACATTAGAGTTTTGCGGCATGATCAAATAAAAAGAGGTCTAGGGGTCAAGAAAAGAAAATTTGTTTAAACAAACATCTTTGATGATTACAAGATGGATGGGGAATTTCTCCACAGTGCCCTGGCGCACTGGTGTGCTGAAGCTACTGGTATACGTGGGTTAAAGCCAGAAGCCTCACAAGGAGAATTAATTTTATTTGTTCCTAACCCCATGACAAACATTCTCACATACTCATATGCATTTCAAGAGTAGTCATTTATGGACCTTTCCTTTTCCTCTTTATTTCACAGAAAAATAGGCCCTTTTAAGTACATACTATGTGGCCCAGAAGTTCATTACTGGGTTATTTGAAAAATAAAAAAAGTTTTGATTTTCTTGTTAAGACAAAATAGTTACCTGTCCTTAGAGAACCAGTGGGGATATCCTCAAGAAGTTAAGCTTGACATGCCAGAGTAAGTCTTTCTTAGGTACTGCACTAGCCATCTACAGTATACTATGTGTATTATTCTACAGTAGCCCAGAGGGAACACTAGTTTTGTTTGTTTATTATTCTTTCAGAGATAAACAGTGTGCCTAGGACCTCTGGACATAAAGGTCGGAGAATGTGAAAAAGTTCCCGGTGTTGGTCTCATGGTCCACCTTGCTCCTTGGTCACGTGGTGTTATGATTCCCATTCACAGACAATATTCCATACATGAACCTAAGTAAATGCTTTTCCCACATAACCAACCTGATTTGTTCTCTCCCTGGGTATGTCCCTTCTGTCCTATGCCTTCAATGCCATCCTGAACTCCTACACCTTCCAAATTGTTTGTGGCTTTGCTTGGCCATTCCTTCTTCCCCTGCAGCTAGTTGACCAGCAGCTATTCTTAATTTAAGAAGACCTAAATATTGTTGCCTGCGGTGACAGAAGAGCCCAGAGACTGGTGGAGCTCAACTAATAAAAAGGCTTTCGATCTTTCCTCTGAGCCCAGCGGACACAGCTAGGGACACCCCAGGACTTTAAGATCGCATTGGGGTTACGCGTGAGTGCAGAGGTGGTTTTGGGAGCAGCGGGTCAGCAGTTCACTCCAGGGGCAGGAACTGAGAACTCCGCCCCACCGGAGGCTGGGCCTCCCCCAGCCAGAACCGCGCCGCCGCGCCATCTTTCC
>LR749577.1:0-42083 GCA_902729485.2 Mus minutoides
GGTGACCTTCCCCACCAACATAGTTGGTGCAAATGGCCAGAGCCGTGCCACACCCAATGGCATCCATTGTGTTGTTAACTAGGCTAAGAGAGCCCGGTACCCCTGCAGCAGGTTCTGCACGTCTCCTAGGTCACCCGGCTCCGCCCAGCTTACCAGAGGCCCACCTACGACCAGCCCACCTGCGCAACCTGAGATGTCATGAGACTTCAGGGTTCCCGCCAAACTCCAGAACGCCTGCACAGAAGACTGGGGGTGGGGCTTCCCTTCTTTTATCCCAAAATGCTTGTCCACCATTAAAGAGTCGTTCTAAGCAGAAGCAACCATGTAGCCTCGGAGACCTTCTTTCTTCCCCCACTCCCTTAGTTTCATTTCAGCTTCGGGCCAATCCTCCAGGAACCCAGTCCACTGCGGGCAGTGGACCCCAACAGTTGGATGCAGAATTCTTTAAGTATATGCTCAGGAGTAGTATAGCCAGGTTATATTGTAATATTTCTGATTTCTCAAAAAACCTCCACACTTACTTCTGTAGTTTCGTTAGTTCATAAATCCTTGTTTCTTTTCCTTTTCTTTCATATATGTAATATATGTATATCATATATATATATATATATATATATATATATATATATATATATATATATATATATATATATTGCAAAAAGAAAACTAGTATCTTGAGGCAATGGGATGAACAGTAAGTTGCAAGACTACTACCTACAACCTACCACTTATTGTTGGCTTACAGACAATTCCACTAGACTCCTTCCAAAAGTGACCTAGCAATACCTTACATCATCACTTGCCAGGTGTGAGCCAGATGTGTATAAAGAGGACTGTTTTCTACCCTAGCCTCTCTTCTCTCTTCTGTTCTTTTCTCTCTCCTCTCCCCTCCCCCTTCTCTGTTCCTATGTGTTCCTGGCCAGCCTCTCTCTTTCTCATTCTTTCTCTGCCTTCATCCCCCACTTCTCTGCCTCTACTCCTTTTCCAGGTCTCTGCTCCCTGTCCCTAAAATAAACTTCCTTTTATCAGGTCTGTCACATGACATGATTTCTCATGGGGACAACTTGACACAGGCCCTCCAGGTACTCTCTTACTCCTGCTGCTGTGGTATTTATATTTCTGTAAGTAAAGTTTTAATGGAACATAATCAGGTATATTTGTTTTGTATTGTCAGTGGCTGTTGTATGCTTCTGTAGTAGTTTTAGAGCTGTGGATATAGCTCACTGCTAGAGAGTTAGCCTAGCATGCATCCTATCTCCAAAATGAATTTAATAAAATAAAAGAAAGGAAGAAAGACATAAACAGCAAACTTCTGCTAAGAGGAAAATCTGAAATAGAGGTTAAAGTACATGGAGAAAGTCTGATATTTTAGTTGTCTTAGGGGAAAAAGAACCTGACCCCAAGACCAGAAAAACAAAACAAATCATAGGGTCCATTAGTCTAAAATATTTACTTTTGTTCTTTTATAGGAAAAGCCTCTACTCTTATACAGTAAAGTTATGTCTGCAGAAGAATATTTACAAATAGATTACATAGGGTCAGCTTCAGAGACTTGTCCCAGGACAGACAAGTGTAAAGATTTCCTAGTCTCAACTGGGACAAGCAGGCAGGGTAAATAATGTTGTCAACAGGCCCGGCCATTGCCTTTAGGACCCAGCTTTCCCTTCTTTGGTGGTGATGCCAATTTGAACGAGATAGAGAAGATGATCACATTTTTGCTTTCATCTCTGTTTTGCCTCAAGTCCTGAAGTCAGCAGCTTTTCCTCTCAACTTCCAGACTTAGCAATTATTCCTCTCTTTAATATTAATATTATGCACAGCAGGGAAGCTTTTGAAGTCACCTGAGCTTTGACAGATGCTGCTTCCATTTCTGTCACCCCCACCCCATCCCCAGCCAACTGAGACTAGCAGACTATCTGCTTCATATTTTCTTTTTAGGAAGGATTTTGTTAACTCATTTTATTTTTATTTCTCTTAGTTTTGAGACAAGACTTTGCTATATAGAACAGGCTGGCCTAAGACCCATGGTGATTCCTCTGCTTCAGCCTCTGGAGTGCTGGAATTATAAGCAAGCATCACTACTCTTGTTTATAATTTTTAAAAATATCTATATTCCAGTTCACTAAATCTCTCTGCTGATAAGTCTAATGTGTTATTTTAATCCTCCCCTCCCCTCCCACCCCCCGCCGCCTAGTTTTAGAATCTCTGGTCTGATTTTATGTCTGGCCAATTTTTGTAGTACTAGAGATTGAATCTTAGGTCTGGCAGTTCTAATAATTTCCAGTACCCTTGTAATATTTTTGACACATATTAGATATAGTTATCTACCATTTTGGAACTGATATTCTAGCACTTAGTTTTCTCGTCTATTGAATTGTACATTTTATTTGACAGCTTTCTTTTTTTTAATAGATAGTTTTTTTCATTTACATTTCAAATGCTATCCCCAAAGCTCCCCATACTCTCCCCCCTCCCTGCTCCCCAACCCACCCACTCCTGCTTCCTGGTTCTGGCATTCCCCTGTACTGGGGCATATGATCTTCGCAAGACCAAGGGCCTCTCCTATTGATGGCTGACTAGGCCATCCTCTGCTACGTATGCAACTAGAGATACGGCTCTGTGGGGTTCTGGTTAGTTCATATTGTTGTTCCTCCTATAGGGTTGCAGACCCCTTTAGCTCCTTGGGTACTTTCTCTAACTGCCTCATTAGGGGCCCTGTGTTCCATCTAATAGATGACTGTGAGCATCCTCTTTTGTGAGGCTATGCCAATGCCTGGCAAATTTGACAGCTTTCTTTGAAGTTACACTGTTTTCAAATTCTCAAATCTCTCTAGAACATATCTAATTTCTCTTCTAAGTTTATGGGAACATTCTGAGAGTTCATTCAGATTATCTTTGGCTTGATTTAAAATACATGGGTAATCTGGATTTTGGCTCTTGAACCATGTAGGTCTGTATCAAATAAATTTTATGGAGTCATAGGTTTCCTTTTTTATTTGTATTTTTCCTTTGTATAGAAAGTAAAAGCTGAAAGCAGCTAGATATTCCATGAATCTTTTCATAGCAGTGATTTTTCTGGTTCAGCTACTGAAGGTAATGACCTATGATAGTTCTAACCTCATACAGAGTTCTCTAAGGGAACTGAGTCAATAGAATGTGTATATATTGAAAAGTGTGAGTTTCTGGGATGGCTTATACAATAAGAGCTGGATAGTCCAACAATTAGCAGAGTTCTCTAAAGGAACTGAGTCAATAGAATGGCTTATACAGTAGGAGCTGGATAGTCCAATAATGGCTGTCTACACACTTGAGAGGCTGAAACCCCATTAGCTGTTTAGTCTGTGAAGCTGGATATCTCAGTAAACTTAGTTTGGAGCTGGAAACCAGGAAGATTCCTAGAAATCTGCTGATCATTACTCCATACTGCAAGGCCAAAGAAATTGGAATCTGATGGTGTAAACAGTAGTAGGGTCTGTAGACAGGCTGGTGAGAAATGCTATTCTTCAGACTTCTTTATATCTTGGCTACCTGTCAGAAGGTATCACCCACTGTTGGGGGAAGGTGTTTTCTTAGAAATACCCCCATAGGCCCACTCAGAATTGTATTTCTTAGTTGATTTCAGATCTTATGTAGCTAACAATCACAATTAACCATTCTAAACCTCCTACTCTAGCTTGGTTTTTGTGTTTGTCTGCTGTTCACAGTTAGCTGCCCATTAGACCTGGGGGAATCAGCAGTAAGTACTTTCAATTAAAAACAAACAAAACAAACAAACAAACAAATAAACAAACAAAAAGATTCTGCCTGGAACTTTTCTCTGTACTCTGCTCCTCTGAATAAATAAGTTCATTTCCTTTAGTTTAGTTATACAATAACACTTTTGAAAAAGATTCATTTGTCTATAATTTACCTGAATGAATGTTTTACTGGTATGTATTTACATGTACCACATGAGTGCCGTGCTCACAGAGGTCAGAAAATAGCATTGAATCCCTTTTTATTAGTTGGGGTTTTTCTGCTGTGAACAGACACCATGACCAAGGCCAGTCTTATAAAAAACAAAAAACAAAAGACATTTACTTGGGGCTGGCTTACAGATTCAGATGTTCAGTCCATTATCATCAAGGTGGGAGTATGGCAGTATCCAGGCAGGCATGGCACAGGCAGAGCTGAGAGTTCTACATCTTCATCCAAGGGCTGCTAGTGGAAGACTGACTTCCAGGCAACTAGGGTGAGGATCTTATGCCCACACCCACAGTGACACACCTACTCCAACCAGATCACACCTATTCCAACAAAGCCACACTTCCAAATGGTGCCAATCCCTGGTCCAAGAATATACAAACCATCACATTCCACTCCCTGGCCCCCCATAGACTTGTTCAAACACATGAGTCTAGGGGGGGGGTGGCATACTTAAACATAGCATAATGCAAAATGCATTTAGTCCAACTTTCAAAGTCCTCATAGTATATAGCAGTCTCAACAATGTTAAAAGTCCAAAGTTCAAGGTCTCTTCTGAGATTCATCCAATCACTTAACTGTAATCCCCAAAGAAAGACAGGAAACCAGCTGGGCAAATTCCAAACTGCATCTCCATGGCTGATGTCAAAGCAGTCTTCAGATCTCCACTCCTTTTTCAGCTTTGTTGACCACAACAAACTACTTTCTCCTGGGCTGGTTCCACTCCCTGTTAGCAGCTTTCCTCAGCATGTATCCCATGGCTCTGGCATCTTTAACATCTTTGAGTCTCCAAGGCAATTTCAATGTTACAGCTTCTTGTTTCAATGTCTGGGATTCCACTTGATCTTTTGGACTCCTCGTAAGAGCTGGCATCACTTCTCCAGCTCTGCCCTCTGTAGCACTTTAAGCTCAGGTTGATCCACTCCACTACGGCTGCTGTTCTTGGTGATCATCCCATGCTACAGACATCTCCAATACACTGGGGTGTTCCACTCCAAATAGGCTTCACCAATAGCCTCTCATAGGCTCTCTTCATAGTTCCAAGCCTCAAATCCTTTGCATGACCCCTTCAGTCCTGGGCCATCAACTATAGCTGAGGCTATACCTTCTTCAATGTCCTTCCATGACCTCTCACAGTGCCAAGCCTCAGCTGTTCTTCATGACATCTTCATGCCTTCAAAACCAGTACCACCTGGGTGATTCTTACACATTACCAAGTCCAGCTGTAGCACGAAGTACTGAAAGAGTAGTACGTAACCAAAGACAAAATGGAGTCCCTTGTGTCAGGAGGGAAAGTGAACTTTTAAACTAATATAAGGAACTGAACCATTGGCCCTAGCTACGGGGCAAGCTTTTCCTGGAACAATCACAGAATAGTCCAACGCCCTCTGAATGTTCCAACGCCCTCTGTGGAATGTTTCAACGCCCCAGGAGGTTGCCTAAGGTAGCACATGAATTAACTGTTAGGTAAATTTATGGTTTTTCCTCTCCCCCACCCCGAGTTTGTGGTTTTTGCCTTTATAAGCTTTGTAAAATTTCAGGTCAGGGTCGACTCCCCTGTCTCCTGCGTGGGATACGGGGTTGTCCTGGAGCTCCGATTAAAAATCCTCTTGCAGTTTGCATCAAGATGGTCTTTTGTGATTCTTGGGGTGTGCGAACAGCCCATGTTTGGAGTAGGGGTCTTTCTGGTTTCATCTTACAGTACAACCTTGGCTATCTCTGGAACACAACTTCTTTGTTCTCCCCAAAAACACTTCCCAGAAGATTTCACATCAGTGATGCTGGTCTCTTCTTAATCACTGCTAATTTCTTAGTTCCAGCTAACCAGTATCAACTGTCCCAGTAGTTCCTTCCATTCTTAACTCTAGAGCCAGAGCCACATGGCTGAAGCTGCTGAGTTCTGCTGCTTGCAGGAACTATAACACGACCCTCTTGTACTATTACATTGTCACTTGCTTTCTGTTTTCCAACTCCTTCACTGCCTACGTGTGGCTGTCCTGGATCTTGCTCTGTAGATTGACCTTGAACATAAAGATCTGCATACCTGTCTCCTGAGATTAAAGGTGTGTACCACCAAGCTTGTATCTAAACTTAGCTGGGTAGGATCTTGCCCCAAGGTCCCACTCCTTTAATCTGTTATCTCCTACAACACAGGATTTTGCTCCATTTCACTTCCTGGTACCCCTTTAATACTTGAACCATTATCTTTTATATTTTTTCTTTCTAAGCTTACTATGCTTGTTCAAACTTCTCTTCATGAGACGTAACCAGAGAACAAAGTCTCTGCTGGGCTTTTTTAAAACTTCCTTTGACAATGCAATTAATCTGAGTCTCTTCACCTTAGCCTCAGGCAGACTTTTCAGACTAGGGCAAAAAGTAGCCACATTCTTCACCAAAATACCACAAAAACAGTCTTTATGTCACATTCTGAAATTCTTCTCCTTTGAAATCTCTTGGGCCAGATCAACACAGTTCAAATCACTCCCAGCAACAAAGTCTTCCATATTCCTACTAGGATGACCCATTAAGTCCCATTTAAATCATTCCACTCCTTTCCAAATCCAAAGTCCGCAAATCCATATTCTTTCAAATAAAAGCATGGTCAGGCCTATCACAGCAATACCCTACTCCCGGCACCAACTTCTGTATTAGTTAGGGTTTTACTGCTGTGAACAGACACCATGATCAAGGCCAGGCTTACAGGTTCAGAGGTTCAGTCCATTATTATCAAGTTAGGAGCATGGCAGTATCCAGGCAGGCATGGCACAGGCAGAGCTGAGAGTTCTACATCTTCATCCAAGGGCTGCTAGTGGAAGACTGGAAGACTGACTTCCAGGCAACTGGGGTGAGGATCTTATGCCCACACCCACAATGACACACCTACTCCAACCAGATCACACCTATTCCAACAAGGCCACACCTCCAAATGGTGCCAATCCCTGGTCCAAGAATATATAAACCTTCACACCCTTGGAACTAGAATTACAAATAGCTGTGAGCTGCCATGTGAGTGCTGGGAACAGAGTCCAAGTCCTTTGGTAAAGCAGCTAGTGTTGTTGTTGTTGTTGTTGTTGTTGTTTTGTTTTGTTTTTGAGACAGAGTTTCTCTCTGTAGCCCTGGCTGTCCTGGAACTCACTCTGTAGTCCAGGCTGGCCTCGAATTTAGAAATCTGCCTGCCTCTGCCTTCCAAGTGCTGGGATTACAGGCATGCACCACCACTGCCCGGCACGAAGCTAGTGCTCTTAACAGCTGAGACATCTCTCTAGCTTTAGAATTTTGATGTGGGTCTCAGGATGTAGTTTAGGAGTAAGAGCTCTTGTTGTGCATAATTTAAAAAATATATATATATATATATATATGCCACCTTTGGGCTGGAGAGATGGCTCAGCACTGACTGTGCTTCCAGAGGTCCTGAGTTTAATTCCCAACAACCACATGGTGGCTCACAACCGTCTGTAATGGGATCAAGTGTCTCCTGATGTATTTGAAGACAGCTACAGTGTACTCATTAGAAAAATGCTGCCTTAAAGTTTTTGTTTGTGGCCGGGCGTGGTGGCGCACGCCTTTAATCCCAGCACTAGGGAGGCAGAGGCAGGCGGATTTCTGAGTTTGAGGCCAGCCTGGTCTACAGAGTGAGTTCCAGGACAGCCAGGACTATACAGAGAAACCCTGTCTCGAAAAACCAAAAAAAAAAAAAGTTTTTGTTTGTGTGTTTGCTTTTTGTTTGCCATGTTGTGCTACAAAAGGTTTTACTTGATGGTTACATAACTTTATTAGCAAAAATATCTATTCTAAAATACTTTTTGTCTTTGCTCAGATTTTCTTAGCCTTTTTCTTCTATATAATTTCCTTCATTTTTCCTATTCTCAATATAATCCAGTTCTACATCTTATGCTTCAACTCTTGAAAGGATTTCCAAGGTAAAAACTCTCCCAAGTTTCTAATTTGTCATGTGCATTTTAGCCAGAGTTGGATTCCTAAAAATTGATTTCAACAAAAGGAAAACATTCCATGACAGCATATTTTTATAAGCATGGAAGAGACCTCAGAGGAAAACAAAAAACAGGAATATAAGGAAAGGAAGTTCTCTCTCTCTCTCTCTCTCTCTCTCTCTCTCTCTCTCTCTCTCTCTCTCCAGGTAAGGACTGTTCCAAAGTAAGTCTATGGGCCTAACTTTGCTATCAGGGAGAGAGAAGTGGGTGGAGGACAGATAAGAGCTTACTAGGGAAAAAATGGCTTTACTTGGAAGATGGTCTATCAGTTAAGATATGAAGTAGCAGCTATTCATGTGAAGGCACATCAAGTGAAGGTGTCTGGTTGCAGAAACAGAGTGTACAAAAATATCATGTTTATATCTTATTTGGAAAAAAGTATTTGAGTAAGGTTATAATACATGGCTCAGGACACCCTTGATAAAGTATTTTGTTGTATTTTAACTTTTGTTCTAAAGAATTATATATAAACATTTCTATTGCTTTTTTTCTCTGTAATTTGCAGATAATATGATGTCCAGAATATCCACAGTTGTTTTATTAATCACCCAGATCAAGTCAAGATCTTTTGACATTTTTAAAAATAGTTGTTGCTACCTTCTGAATACCATTTTGGGTAGAGAACATGGTACAGTTGTTAAAACCAGGTTCTCTTCTCTGCTTATTAGAGTAGATAATGAGCAGAAGTGCTATACTGAAGATTAAACAGGCAGCACATTTTCTAAACAAGAACCAAACTATGAATATTCAATTAGGAAACATTAGTCCAATCAGATATTATGAACATGGAATGCTAATAATGGAGTTTAATGATATGTTGGTACCTTCAGCCTAAAAAAGAAAAGAAAGGGCTGGTGAGATGGCTCAGCGGGTAAGAGCACCCAACTGCTCTTCCGAAGGTCCCGAGTTCAAATCCCAGCAACCACATGGTGGCTTACAACCATCCGTAATGAAATCTGATGCCCTCTTCTGGAGTGTCTGAAGACGACTACAGTGTACTTACATATAATAAATAAATAAATCTTAAAAAAAAAAAAAAGAAATAATTGCCGGGCAGTGGTGGCACATGCCTTTAATCCCAGCACTTGGGAGGCAGAGGCAGGCAGATTTCTGAGTTCGAGGCTAGCCTGGTGTACAAAGTGAGTTCCAGGACAGCCAGGGCTACACAGAGAAACCCTGTCTTGAAAACCCAAGAAAAAAAAAGAAAAAGAAAAGCTATAAAGTTAAGCTTTTTTTTGTTTGTTTTTTGTTTTGTTTGTTTGTTTGTTTGTTTTTTTGAGACAGGGTTTCTCTGTGTAGCCCTGGCTGACCTGGAACTCACTTTGTAGACTAGGCTGGCCTCGAACTCAGAAATCTCCCTGCCTCTGCCTGCCTCTGCCTCCCATGTGCTGGGATTAAAGACGTGCACCACCACGCCTGGCAAAGTTAAGCATCTTATAAGAGCTGCTGAAACTAATTCATGAGGGAGATTTTTTCTTGTAGGCATAATTATTTTTGCAACCTACTTTTAATAAAGTTTCAACCTCTCCTCTAGCCCAGCAGAGGTATTGGAAGAGAAAAGTTATTCAGATATTAGGGAAGTGGACCTGTTCAGCAATAGTTCTCTAGGGGAGCTCGATGTTCTATATCAGTAGTTCCGTCCTGTAGCAAACATCAAATATGACTCAGCAGCTACAGACCTCGAGGCAGGCAGATATCACATGAACCAGCAGCTAGAGTCCAGTTCTTTTTGGCAGGCAGACACCAGGCATAAACCAGAAGCTGTTGTTCAACCATAAAGAAACTGAAAATCTCACCAACCAGCCTGAGGCGAGGCAATGGAAGCAGCAAGCTGCCACAGGAAAGTCAGGAACAGTTCTTTGGTGAGTTTCTCTCAATGGCTATGCTACCACAAGTAAGCTCAACAATGCTATGTGAGTCAGACCTATATATGTGTGTCATTAGCAAAGAATAGTGGGCGGGGGGGGGGTAGCAAATAAAACCAACATTCAGTGCTCATCTCCCACTGTCTGTGAAGTCATATTTATAGTCCTTCATCACAGTTCCATTCATGTGTTTGCTGAATCAAAGCATCCTTTCACCTGTGTCTATTTCAGGAAAACATTCTTTCACATGACTGCTTTTGCAAAACATTCTTTCACCTGTGTGCCCCAGAAAAACATCATTTTACATAACTTACTTTCCAAAGAAACTAGAAGCTTCCACTTCACTTCCCAGAGAACAGAAGTTGTTCCCAGAGAAATTTATCTTTCCATCTTGATCTTGATTTATATTGTTCACTATTTGAAGCAACATTTGAACAAGACTGTTAACCTTACCTCAGAGTTACCTGTTTTACTAATCTAAACCATGACTAGTATTTGTATAACTTAGTTATTTAGCTATGATTTACTTACCTGTAAAATGAAACCTATTTGAAAAATAAATGAGATAATGTTTAGAAAACTTTACAGTCACCAGCTCATAGGAAGTATGAGGAATAATTGCTATCACTAAATCTTTATCTTACTTGGTGGCCCACTCCATTTATGCTGCTTTTGAATTGTGTTAAGTAAGATTTGATTCATATTTATGACATGAGTTTTATAACATAGTTCCTAAAGTTTTGTGAAATAAACCATATTCTTCCTTCATAGCTACTCTTTTCATTTACTTCTCTATCATTCACTCTACTTACTTTATCTACTTAAAATTTTCTTTCATTTTCCCCGTCTTGATTCATTTCTGTCATTACATTCTATTAAAGTAAAAGTATTTTCCCCCACATATTAATCAATTCTATAAGTTCCCTTTTATACCCTTAACCACGTAACTTTTTTTGTAGTAGCATCGTAATTGCTCCATGTTCTTACTCTCATTTGACTTCTGTTTAACACAGCAAATAATCTGTAAAAACAATAAGAACAATGTGTAAACTCTCATTCCTTAGTTCAGCAAATGACAACATTTCTCACTCAAATTAAATGGCAAAGTTGTCTCAACAGGAACCATGGAACTCTATGAGTTGAGCTCTATCATTTTTCTACTTTAGCCTCTGCTTACCAATACACCTAGATCTCCTCTCTTTGCTAGTCTTTGAAGCCATTAGCAGAGCTCCTGATATTTCTTTGAGTATTTTTTCATAATTTATTTACTTTACATACCAATTACAGCACCCCTTCCTCCTCTCCTCCAAGTCCTGCCACCATAAGTCCCTCCCACTCATTACCTGCTCCCTCTTTCCTCAGAGAAGAGGCAGTTCTCACCCTGCCCCTATTTACCACCCCCACCCTGGGACATCTAGTCCCAGAAAGACTAAGCACCTCCATTCCCACAGAGGTTCAACCAAGCAGCCCAGATAGGGGAAGGGGACCCAATAGCAGGCAACAGAGACAGCCCCCACTCTAATTGTTAGAGGACTCATATGAGGACCAAGCTGCAAATCTGTTACAAATGTGTGCGTGTGTCTGTGTGTCTGTGTGTGTGGTGGTGGGGGGCTAATTCCAACTCTTGGCTGCTCCTTCGTTGGTGGTTCAGTCTCTGTGAGCCTCCAAGTGCCCAAGTTAGTTGACTCTGTAGGTCTTCTTATGGTGAGCGCTGCCCAATGCTCAGCTATGGGTCTCTGAATCTGTTTCCATCTGTTGCTGGAGGAAATCTCTAAAGAGACAGGTATGCTAGGTTCCTCAAGTTGGGCAAGCCACTGGTTGCCCATTCCCTCAGTCTCTGCTCCTCTATCTTTATCCCTGTTAATCTTGTAGGCAGGATAAATTTTGGGTTGAATGTTTTGTGAGGTGGGTTGATGTCCCTATTCCTTCCACTGAAAGTCCTACCTGACTACAGGAGGTGGCCACTTAAGTCTCTATATCCCTTGGATCAGAGTTTTTGACTGTGGAATGGCAATCCCATCCCTCCACTTGATGCCCTGTTTTTCTACTGGAGATGGACTCTACAAGTTCCCTCTCCCCACAGTTGGGTATTTCATCTAAGGAATACTAAACCGAAAAGTATTCCATTTGTAAATGAACAATATTTTCTGTATCCATTCTTCTATTGTGGGACATCTAGGTTATTGTCAGCTTCTGGCTATCACAAAGAAGGCTGCTATGAACATAGTGGAACATGGTTCCTGTGGCATGGTAGGGCATCTTTTGGGTATATGACCAAGAGTTGTACAGCTGGGTCTTCAGGTATATCTATTTCCAATTTTCTGAGGAACCTCTAAATTAATTTCCAGAGTGGTTGTACCAGTTTACAATCCTACCAGCAATGGAGGAGTGTTCCTCTTTCTCCATATCCTGAGTTTTTTATCTTAGCCATTCTTATTGGTGTAAGGTAGAATCTCACGGTTGTTTTGATTTGTATTTCCCTGATGACTAAGGATGTTGAACATTTCTTTAGGTGCTTCTCAGCCATTAGAGATTCTTCTGTTGAGAATTCTCTGTTTAGCTCTGTACATTTTTAAAATTAGATTATCTGGTTTGTTGATGTCTAGTTTCTAGAGTTCTTTATAAATTTTGGATATTATTCCTCTGTAAGATGTTAGGGTTTGTGAAGACCTTTTTCCATTCTGTGGGCTGCCCTTTTGTCCTATTGATGGTGTGCTTAGCCTTGGAAAAACTTTTCAGTTTCATGAGGTCCCATTTATTAATTGTGCATGAACTATTGGTGTTTTGTTCATGAATTTATCTCATGTGCCAGTGAGTTCATGGCAGTTCTCCACTTTCTCTTTCGATTAGATTTGGTATGTCCAGTTTCACATTAATGTCTTTATCTACTTCGACTGGATTTTTGTGCAGAGTGATAGATACTGGTCTACTTGCTTTCTTGTATATCCAGACATCCAGTTAGACCAGCATAATTTGTTGAAGATGCTCTCCCTCCCTTGTATGGGTTTTGCTTCTTTGTCATATATCAAGTGTCCATAGGTGTGTGAGTTTATTTCTGGGTCTTGGGTTCTATTCCATTTATCAATTGTCTGTTTTTATGCTAATACTATGCAGTTTTTAGTAATATTGTTATGTAGTATAGTTTGAAATCAGGCATGGTAATACATCCAGCATTTCTTTCATTATACAGGATTGTTTTAGCTACCTTGGATTTTTTTTTGCTGTTGTTTTTTCATATGGAGTTGAGAATTGCTCTTTCAAGATCTGAAAAGAATTGTGTTGGAATTTTGATGGGAATTGAATTCAATCTGTAGATTACTGTTGGGCCTTATTCAGCTAGATACTGAGGTCTAGTGAGGAAACCTGAGCTTTTGCTTGAGTTTAGAGACATGTCTTGCTCACTTCCGTACTGGAGTGACTTAGCACTATCTGCTTAAGCCTGCCTTTGCCTAGCTACCACTGATGTAGAATAATTTTATTGGCCCTGTCAGTCACCCCATACCCTCTGTCACCATCACCCTTTCCCACCCCTTATGTAATCTCACCTCACCAAAAATTCCCACCTCCTTCCTCTCAACCTTATATAAAGACTAATACAATAAAAATGAGTTCTTACTTTGACAGACTCCCACCCCAGGTGTGTTTGTTTTGGGCCACAACACTCATCATCCTGCTTAGCCCTGGAGAGACTCAGCTAGATCGGGTTCTCTCTTCTCTTCTGGATCTGCCAGCAGAGAGCTGACAGATTATTTTTGGTAAGATGGTCATTTTCACTATGCTAATTTTACTGATCCATGAGAATGGGAGATCTTTCCATCTTCTGATATCTTCCTTGATTTCTTTCTTCAGAGACTTGAAGTTCTTGTCATAGGTCTTTCACTTGGTTAGATCTATCTCAAGATATTTTATGTTATCTGTGGCTTTTGTGAATGGTGTTGTTTCCCTATTTTTTCTCACCCTTTTATTGTTTACATATAGAAGGGCTACTAATTTTTAATTTTTGAGTTAATATCATATTCAGTCACTTTGTTGAAGGTGTTTGTCAGCTGTAGGAGTTCTCTGGTAGAATTTTTTGGGTAACTTAAATATAATATTATATCATCTACAAATACAGACACTTGACTTCTTCTTTTCCAATTTGTATCTTCTTGATCTCCTTCAGTTGTTTTGCTGCTTTAGCTAGAACCTTAAGTACTATGTTGAATAGATAATGAAAGGGTGGGCAGCTTTCTATTTTCCCTGATTGAGAGTTCATCTTGGTAGATTTTACCTTTGATAAATATGAAATGTCCCTCTTTGTCTTTTTTGGTAACTTTAGGTTGAAAGTCAATTTTATTTGATATTAGAATGGCTACTCCAACTTGTTTCTTGGACCATTTTCTTGGAAAATTGTTTTCCAGCCTTTTACTCTGAGGTAGTGTCTGTCTTTGTCCATGGGTGGGTTTCCTCTATGCAGCAAAATGCTGGGTCCTGTTTATGTAGCCAGTCTGTTAGTCTATGTCTTTTTATTGGGGAATTGAGTCCATTGATATTAAGAGATATCAAGAAAAAGTAATTGTTGCTTCCTGTTATTTTTGTTGTTAGAGTTGAAATTCTGTTCATGTGCCTATCTTCTTTTAGGTTTGTTGATAGATTACTTTCTTCCTTTTTCTGGGGCATAGTTTCCCTCCTTGTGTTGGTGTTTTCTTTCCCTTTATTATTCTTTGAAGGGCTGGATTTGTGGAAAGATATTGTGTAAATTTGATTTTGTCATGGAATACCTTGGTTCCCCATTTATGATAATTGAGAGTTTTGCTGGGTATAATAGTCTAGGCTGACATTTGTGTTTCTTAGGGTCTGTATGACATCTGCCTGGGATCTTCTGGCTTTGATAGTCTCTGGTGAGAAGTCTGGTGTAGTTCTGATAGGTCTGCCTTTATATGTTACTTGACCTTTATCCTTTACTGCTTTTAATATTCTTTCTTTGTTTTGTGCATTTGGCGTTTTTATTATTACATGATGGGAGGAATTTCTTTTTTTGTTCCAAACTATTTGGAGTTCTGTAGGCTTCTTGTATGTTCATGGGCATATCTTTCTTTAGGTTTGGGAAGTTTTCTTCTATAATTTTGTTGAAGATATTTACTGGCCCTTTAAGTTGAAAATCTTCATTCTCATCTATACCTATTATCCTTAGGTATGGTCTTCTCATTGTGTCCTGGATTTCCTGGATGTTTTGAGTTAGGATCCTTTTGTATTTTGCATTTTCTTTGATTGTGTCAATGTTTTCTATGGAATCTTCTGCACCTGAGATTCTGTCTTCTATCTCTTGTATTCTGTTGGTGATGCTTGCATCTATGGTTCCTGATTTCTTTCATATGTTTTCTATCTCCAGAGTTGTCTCCCTTTGTAATTTCTTTATTCTTTTTACTTACATTTTTAGATCCTAGATGGTTTTGTTCAATTACTTTGCCTGTTTGGTTGTGTTTTCCTGTAATTCTTTAAGAGATTTTTGTTTTTCCTCTTTAAGGGATTTACTTGTTTTCCTGTGTTCTCCTGTAAGTCTTTAAGGGATTTTTGTGTTTTCTCTTTAAGGGCTTCTAGCTGTTTACCTGTGTTCTCCTGTATTTCTTTAAGGGAGTTATTAATGTCCTTCTTAAAATCCTCTATGAGCATCATGAGATATAATTTTAAAACTGAGTGTTGCTTTCCAGTGTTGGGATATCCAGGACATGCTGTTGTGGGAGTCCTGGGTTCTGATGATGCCACATAGTCTTGGTTTCCCTTGATAAGATTCTTGCATTTGCCTTTTGTCATCTGGTAATCTCTTGTTTTAGATGTTCTTCCTGTCTCCAGTGAGTCTGTAAACCTGTGTCAGCACTCTTGGAAGACCAACTTTCTCCTGGAAAGATCACTGTACAGAGGGCTGTGGAATAGTCCCACCTTCTGGGTGTGGATGTAGGCCCATA
Source organism: Mus minutoides (assembly GCA_902729485.2). NCBI lineage: Eukaryota > Metazoa > Chordata > Mammalia > Rodentia > Muridae > Mus > Mus minutoides. The sequence goes on from LR749577.1 coordinate 15,766, forward strand.
GGACCCTGTCCCAGCTGCTTTGTGGCTTCTGCAGCCTGTTTGCCCCTGAGTGGGCCTGCCAGCCTTAGAGAGTCACTGTGGGGAAAATGGCAATCTTCCCTGAGTCCTGGAAGTCAATCCCTTAAAAATATTTTAAAAAAAATATATATATATATAAAATTATTTTTTCTTTATTAGATATTTTCTTCATTTATATTTCAAGTGTTATCCAAAAGTTCCCCATACCCTCCCCCATCCCTGGCCTGATCCCCTACCCACCCCCTCCCACATAATGGCCCTGGCATTCCCCTGTACTGGGGCATATAAAGTCTGTATGACCAAGGGGCCTCTCTTCCCAGTGATGGCCAACTAGGCCATCTTCTTCCATATATGCAGCTAGAGACATGAGCACAGGGGGAACTAGTTAGTTCATGTTATTCTTCCACCTATAGGGTTGAAGACCCTTCAGCTCCTTGGGTACTTTTTCTAGCTCCTTCCTTGGGAGTCCTGTGTTCCAACTAATAGCTGACTGTGAGCTTCCACTTCCATGTTTGCCAGGCACTGGTATAGCCTCCCACGAGACAGCTATATCAGGGCCCTTTCAGCATTATCTTGCTGGCATATGCAATAGTGTTTCGTTTTGGTGGCTGATTATGGGACGGATCCCTGGCAGCCGCAGTCACTAGTTGGTCCATCCTTTTGATTCAGCTTCACACATGATCTATGTAACTCCTTCAATGTGTACTTTGTTCATAATTCTAGGAAGAGGCAAAGAGACCACATTTTGAACTTCATTCTTCTTGAGTTTCATGTGTTTAGTAAATTGTATCTTGGGTAGTCTAGGCTTCTGAGCTAATATCCACATATCAGTGAGTACATGTTATGTGAGTTCTTTTTTGAATGGGTTACCTCACTCAGGATGACACCCTCCAGATCCATCCATTTGCCTAGGAATTTCATATATTCACTGTTTCTAATAGCTGAGTAGTACTCCATTGTGTAAATGTACCAATTTTTTTGTATCCATTCCCCTGTTGAGGGACATCTGGGTTCTTTCCAGCTTCTGGCTATTATGAATAAGGCTGTTATGAACATAGTAGAACATGTGTCCTTATTACCAGATGGAACCTCTTCTGGATATATGCCCAGTAGAGGTATTGCAGGATCTTCCGGTAGTACTATGTCCAATTTTCTGAGGAACCACCAGACAGATTTCCAGAGTGGTTGAACAAGCTTGCAGTCCCACCAACAGTGGAGGAGTGTTCCCTTTCTCCACATCCAAGCCAGCATCTGTTGTCACCTGAATTTTTGATCTTAGCCATTCTTGCTGGTGTGAGGTGCAATCTCAGGGTTGTTTTGATTTTCATTTCCCTGATAATTAAGGATGTTGAACATTTTTCAGGTGCTTCTCAGCCATTCGGTATTCCTCAGTTGAGAATTCTTTGTTTAACTCTGTGCCCTACTTTTTTTTTCTTTTTTACTTTCTTTTTTTTTTTTTTTTTTTTTTTTTTTTTTTTTTTTTTTTTTTTTTTTTTTTTTTTTTTTTTTTTTTTTTTTTTTTTTTTTTTTTTTTTTTTTTTTTTGGTTTTTCGAGACAGGGTTTCTCTGTATAGCCCTGGCTGTCCTGGAACTCACTTTGTAGACCAGGCTGGCCTCGAACTCAGAAATCCGCCTGCCTCTGCCTCCAGAGTGCTGGGATTAAAGGCGTGTGCCACCACGCCTGGCTATGTGCCCCACTTTTTAATGGGGATATTTGATTTTCTGGTGTCCACCTTGTTGAGTTCTTTATATATATTGGATATCAGTCCCCTATCAGATTTAGGATTGGTAAAAATCCTTTCCCAATCTGTTAGTGGCCCTTTTGTCTTCTTGACAGTATCTTTTGCCTTACAGAAGCTTTGCAACTTTATGAGGCCCCATTTGTCAATTCTTGATCTTACAGCACAAGCCTTTGCTGTCCTATTCAGGAATTTTAACCCAGTGCCCATATCTTCCAGGCTTTCCCCCACTTTCTCCTCTATAAGTTTCAGTGGCTCTGGTTTTTTGTGGAGATCCTTCAACCACTGAGACTTGACCTTAGTGCAAGGAGATAAGAATGGATCAATTCTCAGTCTTCTACATGCTAACCGCCAGTTGTGCCAGCACTATTTGTTGAAAATGCTGTCTTTTTTCCACTGAATAGTTTTAGCTCCCTTGTCAAAGATCAGGTGACCATAGGTGTGTGGATTCATTTCTGGGTCTTCAATCCTATTCCATTGATCTACCTGTCTGTTGCCATACCAGTACCATGCAGTTTTTATAACGATTGCTCTGTAGAACAGCTTGAGGTCAGGCATGGTGATTCCACCAGAGGTTCTTTTATTGTTGAGAAGAGTTTTTGCTAGTCTTGGTTTTTTGTTATACCAGATGAACTTGCTAATTGTCTTTTCTAGATCCTTGAAGAATTGAGTTGTAATTTTGATGGGGATTGCATTGAATCTGTAGATTGCTTTCGGCAGGATAGCCATTTTTACTATATTAATCCTGCCAATCCATGAGCATGGGAGATCCATGTTCTGAGATCTTCCTCAATTTCTTTCTTCAGAGATTTGAAGTTCTTGTCATACTAATCTTTCACTTCCTTCATAAGAGTCACACCAATATATTTTATATTGTTAGTGACTATTGTGAAGGGTGATGTTTTCCTGATCTCTTTCTCAGCCCATTTATCCTTTGTATAGAGAAAGGCCATCGATTTGTTTGAATTAATTCTATATCCAGCTACTGCACTGAAGCTGTTTATCAGGTTTAGGAGTTCTCTGGTGGTGTTTTGGGGGTCACTTATATATACTATCATATCATCTGAAAATAGCGATAATTTCAGTTCTTCCTTTCCAATTTGTATCCCCTTGACCTCCCTTTGTTGTCGAATAGCTCTGGATAGGAGTTCAAGTACTATATTGAATAGGTAGGGAGAAAGTGGACAGCCTTGTCTAGTCCCTGATTTTAGTGGGATTGCTTCCAGTTTCTCTCCATTTAGGTTGATGTTGGCCACTGGTTTGCTGTAGATTGCTTTTATCATGTTTAGGTATGGGCCTTGAATTCACGATCTTTCTAAGACCTTTATCATGAATGGGTGTTGGATTTTGTCAAATGCTTTCTCAGCATCTAAGGAGATGAACATGTGGTTTTTATCTTTGAGTTTGTTTATATAGGGTATTACGTAGATGGATTTCCTTATATTAAACCATCCCTGCATTCCTGGGATGAAGCCTACTTGGTCATGATGGATAATCGTTTTGATGTCTTCTTGGATTCGGTTGGCGAGAATTTTGTTGAGTATTTTTGCATTGATATTCATGAGGGAAATTGGTCTGAAGTTCTCTATCTTTGTTGTGTCTTTATGGGGTTTAGGTGTCAGAATAATCGTGGCTTCATAGTATGAATCGGGTAATGTACCTTCAGATTCTATTTTGTTGAATAGTTTGAGAAGAACTGGATGATCCAGAAGAAACTTCCAGACTATCTTGAGACGTGATTTGGGTAGACCAGGACCCGAAAAAAACCAACCCTCTGATAATTACTGACGAAGATAAAGAAATCCTCTATATCCCGACAAATCCAGTAATTAGACTAGGACCAAATTGTTTGGAACTTGGTATCTGTCTAGAAAGTTATCCATTTCGTCCAGATTTTCTAATTTTTTTGAATATAACCTTTTGTAGAAGGATATGATGGTGTTTTGATTTTCCTCAGGATCTGTTGTTATGTTTCCCTTTTCATTTCTGATTTTGTTAATTTGGATGCTATCCCTGTGCCCTCTAGTGAGTCTGGCCAGGGGTTTGTCTATCTTGTTGACTTTTTCAAAGAACCAGCTTCTGGTTTGATTGATTCTTTGGATAGATCTTTTTTTTTTTCCACATAGTTGATTTCACCCCTGAGTTTGATTATTTCCTGCAGTCTACTCCTCTTAAGTGAATTTGCTTCCATTTGTTCTAGAGCTTGCAGATGTGCTGCCACGCTACTAGTGTATACTCTCTCCATTTTTTTTTTTTTTTTTTTTTTTTTTTTTTTTTTTTTTTTTTTTTTTTTGTAGGAACTCAGAGCTATGAGTTTACCTCTCAGGAATGCTTTCATTGTGTCCCATAAGTTTGGGTATGTGGTGGCTTCATTTTCATTAAACTCTAGAAAGTCTTTAATTTCTTTCTTTATTTCTTCCTTGACCCAGGTATCATTGAGGAGAATGTTGTTCAGTTTCCAAGTGAATGATGGTGTTCTGCTTCCTATGTTGTTATTGAAGAACAGCCTTAGTCCATGGTGATCTGATAGGGTCCATGGGACAAATTCAATATTTTTGAATCTGTTGAGATCTTTTTTGTGGCCAATTATGTGGTCAATTTTGGAGAAGGTGCCATGAGGTGCTGAGAAAAAGGTATATCCTTTTGTTTTAGGATGAAATATTCTGTAGATATCTGTTAAGTCCATTTGTTTCATGGCCTCCTTTAGTTTGATTGAGTCTCTGTTTAGTTTCTGTTTCCAGGATCTGTTCATTGATGAGAGTGGGGTGTTGAAATCTCCCACTATTATTGTGTGAGATGCAATGTGTGTTTTGAGCTTTACTAAAGTTTCTTTAATGAAAGCGGCTGCCTTTGCATTCGGAGCATAGATATTCAGGATTGAGAGTTTCTCTTGGAAGATTTTGCCTTTGATGAGTATGAAGTGCCCCTCTTTGTCTGTTTTGATAATTTAGGGTTGAAAATCTTTTTTATTTGATATTAGAATGGCTACCCCAGCTTTTTTCTCCAGACCGTTTGCTTGGAAAATTGTTTTCCAACCTTTCACTCTGAGGTAGTGTTTGTCTTTTTTCCTGAGGTGTGTTTCTTGTAAGCAGCAAAACGTTGGGTCCTGTTTGTGCAGCCAGTCTGGTAGTCTATGTCTTTTTATCGGGAAATTGAGTCCATTGATATTAAGAGATATTAAGGAACAGTACTTGTTGTTTCCTGTCATTTTTGTTTTTAGAGTTGGGATTCTGTTCTTGTGGCTGTCTTCTTTTAGGTTTGTTGAAGGATTACTTTCTTTCTTTTTCTAGGGCATAGTTTCCGTCCTTGTATTGGTGTTTTTCTGTTATAATCCTTTGAAGGGCTGGATTCATGGAAAGATATTGTGTGAATTTGAATTTGTCGTGGAATACTTTGGTTTCTCCGTCTATGGTAAATGAGAGTTTTGCTGGGTACAGTAGCCTGGGCTGGCATTTGTGTTCTTTTAGTGTCTGTATAATCTCTGTCCATGATCTTCTGGCTTTCATAGTCTCTGGTGAGAAGTGTGGAGTAATTCTAATAGGCCTTCCCTTATATGTTACTTGACGTTTTTCCCTTGCTGCTTTTAATATTCTGTCTTTATTTAGTGAATTTGTTGTTTTGATTATTATGTGTCGGGAGGAATTTCTTTTCTGGTGCAGCCTATTTGGAGTTCTATAGGCTTCTTGTATGTTTATGGGCATCTCATTCTTTAGGTATGGAAAGTTTTCTTCTATTATTTTGTTGAAGATATTTGCTGGCCCTTTAGTTTGATAGTCTTCCTTCTCATCTACTCCTATTATCCTTAAGTTTGGTCTTCTCATTGTGTCCTGGATTTCCTGGATATTTTGTGTTAGTATCTTTTTGCATTTAGAATTTTCTTTGATTTTCTTGTCTATGCTCCCTATAGAATCTTCTGTGTCTGTAATTCTCTCTTCTATCTCTTGTATTCGATTGCTGATGCTCATATCTATGGTTCCTGATTTTTTTCCTATGGTTTCTATCTCCAGGCTTATCTCCTTTTTTTTTTTCTTAATTGTTTCTACTTCCATTTTTAGGTCCTGGATGGCTTTGTTGAATTCCATCACCTGTTTGGTATTGTTTTCCTGTAACTCTCTAAGTTTTTCCTCTTTAAATGCTTCTAGTTGTTTATCTGTGTTTTCCTGCATTTCCTTCTTATAGTCCTCCATCATCATCATGACCAGTGATTTTATATCCATGTCCTGTTTTTCTGGTGTGCTGTTGTATCTAGGTGTTGATGTGGTGGGTGAGTTTGGATGGTGATGCCAAGTACCCTTGGATTCTGTTGCTTCTGTTCTTAAGCTTACCTCCTCCCATCTCTGCCCAAGGACACCTGGCATTGGTACAGACCAGAAGGGAGTGTCTCTCTTGCTCTGGGCCTTTATCACTCTCCTGGCTGGTGCTTCAGGTTGCCCGCGATTGGGCGGGAACAGATGCTGAGTTCAGCTGCTCACCTGTGGTCCCAAGATAGCCTGGGGAGTCCCGAAGGGGCCTCGGGGAGAGTGTGCAGAGCCTGCGCTCGAGCCCTGAGCTTGTGGGGGGTACACGGGACTGGACCCGGCAAATACATTTTAAAATGTATCTTATAAATATATTTATTTATATTCTAAATATAATATGTAATAACAATGGAAAAAGAGGCTAGGAATTTGAAAGAGAACAAAGAGCAAGGAGGAATATACAGGAGAATCTGGAGGAATGAAAGGGAAGGTCGAATTATATAATTACATTACAATCTTAAAAATGAAATAAAATTTACATCATGACTGAAAGTTTGAGGTCATTTTATGCTATATGGTAAGTCTCGTCTCAAAAAAAAAACAAACTAACTGCCATGAAGTGGAGGTGCACACCTTTAATCCCAGAACTCGAGAGGTTGTGATACTTATTTTTAGTTGTAAACTTGATTACCTCTGGAATTAAGTAAAATCTCCAAATGAAAGAACACACCTTTGAAGGATTTTTGCTGAATTTGAAGTGGGAAGATTCACTTTTAATCTGTATTTTTAAGGTTAGAAGACAGACTTTTAATTCAGAACTTTTGAGGTATGAATAACCAATTTTAATCTAGCCTACACCTTCTGCTGGAGGTGAGGCCTATAGACAGACATAGAACAGGGAATCTCTTGCTTTTTTGCCTGCTTGCTCTAATATCAATAGCAAGTTAATACTTACACTAGCATTACAGCCTATTTCTTTGAGATTCTGTGTATATTGTAGATCAGTTTAGACACCCAACATTATGGACTGATGAAGTATGGGATCCTTGGACCTTCATAGGTAACCATTGTTGGATTAGCTGGGCCACAGCATGCAAGTAATTCTAATAACCCATACATATAGTAACATATACAGTATATATAGAAATTATATAATACATACTATACAGTGTAGTTCTGTATATTAATATATATATATATATATATATATATATATATATATTCATCTATCTATTCATTCTATAAGTTATTTTACTGTATAACCCATAACAAACCCAGAGGTAGAAGGAAGTAGAAGGATGATCTCTGAATTTGAGGCCAGCCTGGTCTACAGAGCAAATATTAGGACAACCAGAGCTACACAGAGAAACTTTGTCTTGAAAATCCAGTCAAGCAATAAAGAAAGAAAGCAAACCAACCAACCAACCAACTAACCAACCAACCAATCAATAAACAATAATTGAATGCAAAGACATAAAAAGATAAAACAGAAAGAAGAGAAGCTATGAAAGTACAAAGGCATTTGGTTAAAGCCACATGTTTGGTAAACAACAGCTAAGAACCCAGAATTGTTTCAGTGTCCTTTCAAGTATTACACAATTTTAAAATACTGTGTCTAACACTATATTCATTATGTTCTTCATAGCTGTAAAAAACACTGGACAAGAGCAACTTAAATGAGTAAGCGTTTGCTTTGGCTTGCAGTTCTAGATTTGGTTCATCTAGGCATGGTTGCAGGAGTTGAGGGAGCTGATCACATTGCATCCACATTCAGGAAACAGCAAGCTGAATGCTGGTGCTCAGTCTATTTTCCCTTTTCTAATGAGTTTACTACTTAGCCTATAGGATGGTGAAAAATCAAATTCAGGGAAGGTCTTCCTACCTCAGTTAATCCAATCTAGAAGCTCTCTCACAGACATCCTTAGAAGTTTATTTTCTTTGTTATTCTAGAGTCTGTCAAGATGACAATATTAACTATCGCAAATAGTAGTTTGCAAGACCCCAGGAAACAAACTTATTATTGTTTTATATGCTATCTTGTCTTTTCTACATAGTAAATCTTCCTTTAGACCAGTGACTCTGAACTGGAGCAATTTTGTCTCTGAGATCACTTATGAGTGTCTGGAAACATTTTCCAGAAGGAAAGTGCTACTGGCATTTAATGGGTAGCAGCCAGGGAAATTGCTAAGAAGCTCACAGTGTACAGAACAAAGAGTTGCTCAAATGTGCTGAAGTTGAACAGTCATGATTTAGAATAGAACTTATTGATTTATAAGCAGTTAAGAGAATGTCTAGATGTGTACCAAAGAAAGTTGGTTATTTTTCCTCTATTCTTTTAAGTAAAATAGATCAACACTTTGATGCTGCAAAACAAGATACACAAATGTTGCGCCTTTTAGTTCCTGAGGTTCTTACTTGTACTGAGAGGTAAGAGCCAAGTTAAAGTCACACTCCTCAGCTAGGATAAAGGTCTACAAAGTGAGTTCCAGGACAGCCACGGCTATATAGAGAAACCCTGTCTCAAAAATAAAAAAAAGAAAAGAAAAAAAAAAAAGGATAAAGGAAATTATACTCATTATATATTCATGTTTGTCATGGTATTCTTTACTTAAGATATTTTGTTTTGATCATTAACTAAAACAATGAATTCCCCTGAAACAACACTGATTAAGCCTCAAAAATCAAAACATCATGGAAAATAGTCCTTTGTAACCTCCTTCCTCAGCTGCTGAGTTCAGACCTGCTGCCTCTGAAGGCAGGCCACCTATGGCTTAGCTCTCCAGCTAAGCCTAGCTTCCATTGTTGTGCTAATCCACACCTGAACTTCTCCAGAATCCTGCTACCTGCCTGTCATGCCACACTCATGTCCTGCCTCCAGCTGAAACATTCCACAGTGCCTGCTTGGAATGAATCCAGGTGCCTGTGCAGAACTGACTGTGGGTGGGGTCTTTCCTCTCAAAACCAAGAAAGATTTTTCAGTAAAGATCAGACATGCTTTGATTGGTGATTTGTCTCAATGTTTTCATTTCTCTCCCATCTAGTCCTTATAAGCCCCAGTCTGCCTTCCAGGGAACCTAGTCTGTTTTGCGGGGGACCGCAGGCGGTGGCCCCCAACAGTCCTTGATGCTCTTCCAAATCTGAGCAACTGAAAAAAAGTCAGTTTCATCCTGGCAAATAGAGAATGGTAGGTTTTACCAAGAAGCCAGAGTAGTTACCTTCACTAAATATTTTCTTCCAAAAGCCAGGTGGAGGGTGGAAATAAAGAGAAGATAGAAAGCCACACCCAAAGAAACCAACAGGTTAGGTCATTAGCTTCAGCAGTGGCATGTGTTTCACTTAGGAAAGCATTAGAGCCCCACTGTTAACATAGAAAAATTTAGCTTCTATGTTTTAGTTGATGCTTGGTACCTGTGCAACTTTACTGTTTAACACCCATGTATCTTATGTGTATGCTAATGATGTTCATGCTTAAAGATTTAGTGAAGCAATATTTTTCAGAATTATATTTATGCAGTAAAAAAGTTGTTTTATGCAGTTTGACTCATTTTTCTCTTTCCTTGTCTGGATGGTTGCTTAATGTCATAACTAGGTTTTCTAACCTGAAACTGCCACCGGCAAGACTTCCAATGGAGGGATGGGGACACTAAGCCAGCCACAAAACCTTTGATCCACAATTTTTTCTGCCTACAAGATGTGCAGGGATAAAGACAGAACAGAAATTGAGGGAATGGACAGCCAAGAACTAGTCCAACATGAGATCCATGGCATGAGAGAGAGCCTGCCCCTAAAGTTCATTATTAATGATATTCTCCTACACTTGCAGACAGAAACCTAGCATAACTGTTCTCTGAGAGGCTTCACTCAGCAGCTGATGGAAACAGATGCAGAGACTCACAGGCAAACATTAGGTGGAGCTTGAGGTGACCTTGTGGAAGAGAGGAAGAAAGGATTGAAGGAGCCAGAAGGATCAAGGATACCACAAGAAAGTCTACAGAATCAACTAACCTAGGCCTAGGGGCTGAAAGAGAGACTGAACCACTGAACAGAGATCATACATGGGACAGACCTAGGCACCTACATGTATGTAACATATGTGCAGCTTGGTCTTCACATGGGACTGTTAATAACTAAAGCAGAGATTGTCTCTGACCTTGTTGCCTGTCTTTGGATCCCTTTCTGTAGAGAGCCGCTGTGAGCCATGACAGCTTTTTGCCATTAAGAAATGGCACTGACATCCTGCACTCTCCCAAGTTATCTTTGGAATGCACATTGTTCTAGTGGGAAAAGCGTGCCAAGTCAACCCATCCCCGTGACATCATGAGTTTATGGGTGAGTAGCCAATCTAATGTGAACACGCTGTCTTAGGGTCTATAAAAGCTGGGCCTTTCTGGGGCTCAGTGTCTTCCTCCTCATGATGTAATAAAAGTATGCTGCAGAAGGATCCTGTATGTATATGTGTGCCCGTGCGTGCTCCTGCCAGCGAGATAATGATGCACGGGCCACAGCTGGTGCCGAATAAACCCGGGAAGTCCACCATTGCTGGCACAGAGGAGACACCCCCCCCCCCGGGAGATGGATTCAGAACTGCAGATAAAAGGTAAGCTCTGAGAGGCATGTTTGGTTTACAGCGTGTCAGAAACAGAGCGGGAAAGTTTGGGAGCTCACCAAGAAGAAAAAAAATAAGGAAAAATAGAAATAGCATGCCTAAGAAATAAGGGAAAAATGCCCTTGGGAGAGAAACAGAAAAGAAAGGAGAAATAAGGGAAAGGACGCCCTTGGGAGAGAAACAGAAAAGGAAGAAAAAAAAACCCGGCTCTGAGTCAGAGAAAGAGGCAGCCTTCCCCATCCAGATGAGCTGCTGCCTGCTACAGAATCATAAACAAAAGAAAAGTAATTGGATCCGGGCAATAGATTCAGCGCAGGTCGAGAAAGAGACCCAGGAAAAGGGGAAGGTGAATTCTCTCTGGAACTCAGAGTTTTTCTATATGTATGATGCATCGTTTGTCTATTTGTGCTTTGTGTTTTGTCTGGATGATTGGCTGTTTCATGTTTCGTGTTTTGTGTCGAAAAAAGAGAAATGGTTAAGTTTATCTAAGCAAAACAAAAAAGGGGGCATAGTCGTGCGCTCGCGCACTGGTAGATTAGCAGGCAAGCCTCGTGGCACCATCTAGAGGTTTAAAGTATTGAATCTTTTTTTTGAAGAAAAAAGTTTACAAAGAAAACTTATAATAGTGGTTAAAGGTTCCACCAGTGTTCCATTTGGCAGCAGCCTACAGTTTGATTGCAAACTTAAGATTTTTATCATTACAGGAAGGATTGAAATTGCCTTAGAACAGCTTCCATTCAGGCTCCAGCCTCGTGGAGTTTCTTTGTTTTGCAGACCTCACCTTATGTTCTTCCTGCCTCAAGGAAAACTGCACTTTCCTTTTCAGAGGGACCCAAAGGTTATTAAGATTAAACTTAAGAATTCTTAAACAAACTGTAAGATTTAAAGGAACATTCCAGGCTAGTTTGCTTAATTTTTAAAGGGTTATTATTGATTAAAAGGTTTGTTTTTTCCTTTTCACCCTGGTAATTACAGCTAATAGCCTTACATTATGTAAGAAATTTTTATTATCTTTGCTTCAAATGAAGGAAACTAAGAGTTTGAATCTTTCAGTGTATGCTGTTCCTAAGTGGAAAGTTTTTTTGTCAGTAGCTATTTCAAATTTTTGCACTCAACTTTAAAGTTTTGGGGAGTAATAATTACTTCATAAAAGAGCCTGGCTAGCTCAGTCGGTAGAGCATCAGACTTTTAACCTGAGAGTCCAGGATTCAAGTCCCTGTTCTGGCAGAAAAGTTTCAGAGGCAATATTTAGGGTTTTAATTATGCTAGAAAATTGTGATACGAAAAAATCTAAGAAAGAAATATTGATTTGCTTCAAAAACAATTTTTGGCTATTAAAATTTAAATTTTAAAAAACAGGGGCAGAGAGCTACCCCCCAGGACACAAAAAGTGTCGTTTTAAACTTTTGCAGACTATTATTAAAAGATCAGTCTGTGGTGCATTGGCATTAGATTAATTACTTAAGCCGTGGTAAAATGACAAAGATTCATTAGAGTATTAATGAACAGGGTCCAAAAACTCTATAAGAATCTATATATAGAGAGAGTTTAGGTTTTTCTCCACAGCATATTGCAGAAAATGACAACAAGGATTCATCTAACAGCTGCTGACACGTAAGTTCTTTACTGCCCTGATTGCTACCTCAAGAAGACTGAATGGGGCATATACTTTTAACTTTTAACTGGTCCCAGTTGAGAAAGGCTCAGCTGCCTTACATTATACGTGTTTAACTTTATGGGACAGAGTACATGAGAGAATGTGAAACTTAACTTTAAAATCTTGCAAATAAGAAGGAGTTATCATGATTTTTCGGTGTCCTTCAATGTGACCAGTTAGTCTTACAATCTTAAACTGGTCTAGGAATTATTCTTATATAAAATTCTCCTATTAAGATTGTTTTAAAGGATTTTTCAGCCATTAAGGTTAACTTGGAACTTAAATCTTTTCTATACATTCTTATGTGCCATAAGGAGTTAGTTATTTTGCAGACCTCATACCCCCTATTAATTAAAACATTGATACAATGGGTCCTACATATTGCCACAGAAAAGGCTCAAATTTCAGAAATAGGCTCCTTCCTAGGAACAGTTATTTATCCAGAAAAAATAGTTCCTCAGAAATTAGAGATTCGTAGAGACCATTTATATACCTTAAATAATTTTCAAAGTTATTAGGTGATATAAATTGGCTAAGACCATTTTTGAAAATTCCCTCTGCTGAATTAAAACCTTTGTTTGACATTTTGAAAAGGGATACTCACATTTCCTTGCCAAGAGCCTTAACGCAGGCTGCGAGTCGCACCCTACAAGTGGTGGAAAATGCCTTACAAGATGCCCAATTAAAACGCATAGATGAAACCAAAGCCTTTGACTTATGTGTCTTTAAAACCAGACATTTACCAACTGCTGTTTTGTGGCAGGATGGGCCTTTATTATGGATCCATTCCAATGCATCCCCTGCAAAGATTATTGAGTGGTATCCAGATGCAGTCGCTCAGCTTGCCCTTCGTGGGCTAAAAACAGCCATTACCCATTTTGGAAGGGAACCTAAGGTTTTAAATAGTGCCATATACTGCCTAAAACAGGTGTGGGTGCTTATGTAGTTGATAATAAAGTCACAGCCAAACAATACTATGAGACCTCACCTCAGGTTGTGGAATGCTTGGTAGTATTAGAAGTTCTTGAAACCTTTTCAGGCCCTTTAAACATTGTTTCAGATTCCTTTTATGTAGTAAATGCAGTTAAAGTTTTAGAAGTGGCTGGGCTAATTAGGTCATCTAGTAGACTTGTGGAAGTTTTTCAAAAGATTCAATTTGCTTTAGTTAATAGGAGATTCCCTGTTTTTATTACACATATTAGGGCCCACTCAGGTCTACCAGGTCCAATGTCTCATGGAAACGACCTGGCAGATTGAGCCACAAAGTTGGTTGTTATTGCCCTGTCCCCAAAATTGAATTTGGCTAAAGACTTTCATAAAAGATTTCATGTGACAGCTGAGACGTTATGTCGTCGATTTGACATAACTAGAAAAGAGGCTAGAGATATAGTGACTCAATGTCAAAACTGCTATCAATTTTTACTTGTGCCACATGTGGGAATTAACCTTCGTGGTATTAGGCCACTACAGATTTGGCAAATGGATGTTACTCACATCCCATCCTTTGGCAAATTGCAATATTTACATGTTTCTATTTATACTTGTTCTGGAATTATATTTGCTTCTTCATTGACCGGAGAAAAGACAGCCCATGTTATCCAGCATTGTCTGGAGGCATGGAGTGCCTGAAAATTCTTAAAACTGATAATGGACCAGCTTACACTTCTCAAAAGTTTGGATAATTCTGCCACCAAATGGAGGTGACCCATCTAACGGGTCTACCATACAATCCTCAAGGAAAAGGCATTATAGAATGGGCTCATCGCACTCTTAAGTCCTATTTAATAAAACAAAAAGGGGGAGTCGAGGAAGCTCTACCCTCAGTGCCACGAATCACCATTTCTATAGCACTCTTTACTCTTAATTTTTTAAATTTGGACAGTCAAGGCTACATGGCAGCTGACCATCATTGTTTAGAGCCTAACAGGCCAAAAGAAATGGTCAAATGGGAAGATGTCCTGACTGGTCAATGGAAAACCCCAGATCCTATTTTGATAAGATCCAGGGGAGCTGTTTGTGTTTTTCCACAGGAAGAAGACAACCCATTTTTGGCTACCCGAACGGCTGACTCAAAAGGTGCCATCCCCAGAAGAAGATGCCACAGAAAAAGGGACTGAGGAGAATACACCTGCTGATATTGACACTCCTGTGGAATTGCAGAGTGGAGCGCCTTTTGTCTGATTATCTCAGAAGGAATTGGTCGCTAAAGGTGGAACGGCTCTCCAGGAGATTGACCCTGCAGATTGGACGACTCAATGGCACTCGACTAGATCCCATCACCTTTGGAGATTTCTCCACCTGGATTTGCTAGAAGAAAGACTGGACACCTTAATGCAATTGGCTCAATTAGGCTGTGAAAGAAAGCTGGGTTCGCTCTGTATTACCAGCGTGCAATACGAAAACCTTTCTCTAGCAGCTAATTTGTCTAGAAAACTATCCTTATATCTTGCAGGAAACTGGTCAAAAGGATTCAACGAAACTCTCGAATCACTAAGGACAGCAGTGATAGCCAGCAATTCAACGCAAGTGGACCTGTCGCTGACAGAAAGACTCTCCTCTTGGATTTCTTCGGCCCTTTTCCTTCTTTAAAGAGTGGGTGAGAGTAGGCCTGTTTGGTACAGCCCTATGTTGCAGATTAGTGTTTATACTATGGTTGGTCTGCAAACTCAGAGCTCAACAAAAACGTGACAAGGTCGTTATCGCCCAAGCACTCGCAGCTTTAGAACAAGGATCATCCCCTGAAATTTGGCTGTCTATGTTAAAAAAGTAACTGGTCACTGCGACCCTCAGCCGATGCACCCCAAGGGTTTATCCCATTGCACTGGGTCGGTGAGAGGTCTTGGCCTGGCTGGTCCTTGTCTGTGTATCTGTGGTACCTGAATTTGAGGCAAACAGCCCTTGCACCCCTGGGAGATGGCTCCATTGCACAGGGATGGGTGTCAATACCTCTTTACATCCTCTTAGCCCGTGCACCCAGAGGACTTGTTTCCATTGCACCTGGTAGGGTAAGGGAGACTGTCTTAAACTATCAGCCCTTGATCGCTTATTGCCCCAAGATGGAATTTGCTTGATCAGGCTTGAGTCATGACTGGTACCATGCCAGATAAGGGCAGTTCCATCTTAATAAAACTAAAAAGGGGGAGATGTAGAGAGCCGCTTTGAGCCGTGACAGCTTTTCGCCATTAAGAAATGGCACTGACATCCTGCACTCTCCCAAGTTATCTTTGGAATGCACATTGTTCTAGTGGGAAAAGCGCACCAAGTCAACCCATCCTCGTGACATCATGAGTTTATGGGTGAGTAGCCAATCTAATGTGAACACGCTGTCTTAGGGTCTATAAAAGCTGGGTCTTTCTGGGGCTCAGTGTCTTCCTCCTCATGATGTAATAAAAGTATGCTGCAGAAGGATCCTGTATGTATATGTGTGCCCGTGCGTGCTCCTGCCAGCGAGATAATGAGGCGCGGGCCACACCTTTCCCCGTCTTAGCTGCCTTTTTTAGGCTCAACAGAAGAATATGAACCTAGTCCTATTGCAACTGTATATGCCAAAGTGGATTGATATCCATGAGAGGCCTCTCCTTCTCTGAGGAGAAAGGGAGGGGGAGATAGTAGGGAGAAACTAGTAGGAGAGGAGAGAGGGAAGCTGTGATTGGAATGTGAAGAAAATAAATATATTAATTAAAAAACCCCAACAACTAGGTTTCCTAATGTGCTTGCTAGTTTTAAGTCAATTTGGCACAAGATAGAGTTATTTGGAAAGAGGAAATCACAGTTGAGAAAATGCACTTATCATATTGTCCCATGGGCGAGCCTGTGGTGCATTTTCTTAATTGTTGATTAATGTGGGTGGGCCTCAACCATTGTTGTGGTCCTAGGGTGTATAAGAAATCAGTCTGAGCAAGCTGTGGGAAGAAAGCCACCAAAGAGCTGTCTGTGACTTTTACTTTAGTTTCTGTCTCTAGGTTCATATCCTGACTTTCCTGGGTGATGGACTATAAACTGTAAGATAAAATAAACCATTTTCTTTCCAAGTTGCTTTTGGTGATGGTGTATTAAAATCAGAACAATGGAAAACCAAATTAAGACACTTAGTCTAGCTTCTCTTCACTTTGTCCTCTGCTTTGTCAACCAAACACTTTTTCTAATGTGGAAACTTGAGTATTACTTGGCCTAATTGAGTTATGGTTCTTTAATTTTCTTGTGTCCAAGTCCTCATAAATGTTGCTTCTTCAACTGACATTTGCTTTTCCTTAAAAATTCAGTTGAAGTCATATTAAATAAAAGGGCATACATTTATTAATCTGTAAAATATTACTTTCCTTAAAATGTTGTTTAAACAAAACTACCCTTTTTGAATAGTCATAGTATACATGTAGAATGATTTATAATAGAACATCGGAATACTGTAATTTCTGTCAGCTATGCCACTTAAGTCAGTTTTATTAGGCCTGACAACCTTACCACAGAGTGATGGTAGAAACTTTACCACTCTAAAACTCTTAAAATATTCATATTTATGGTCTTGGGTTTTTCAATATTATTCTGAATGAACCACAGAGGCGAAGATATGTAGACTTCTCTGATGTAAAGTTTACTGGTAAACTTACAAAGTTTACTGACAAACACCAAGGAAACTGCAGTCTTGTTCTATCTCCATTTATTAAAAGCCTCAAATAGTCCAAAAGTCCAAAAGCCCAGCTAGGTCCAAATCGTGACCAATAAGTTCTCCTGTTGTATGTCATTCTATTGCTGTCTTCTCTCTCAACTTCTTGTCCAGTCTCTTTTGTACTACCCTGCCCAGGGCATGTGTGTTTCTTTGCTCTGTAGTAATTAACCACTCTGCCAGCTTTTGTTCTTTTACTTTTTCCATGATGTTACTGCTGACAATTGAAGCAGCAGCTTGCCAATACCATCAAGACAGGACTTGGACTGGGAAGTAAAAGTCAAGTAAAAACCATAGTCTTGAACTGGGATGAAAAAATTTGTATGTATTATATATTCATGTTTGAATCTCAGCCTTTTGCTTTATTACCTTGTGCACAAACAGAATATGAGCACATTTGACTTAAGAGCTCAGTGCCATCATAATTATATTTTTAAATTTTTGTATGATAGAGGCAAAATTTCTCTCTAGTTAAGATTTTAGTGATGTAGAGAAGCTTAGAGCTTTGATAGCCTACCCCTGTAATTATCCAAGTAGAACAACACTAGATTTCTAGGCAGGTGTGGTGTGATTTGCCTATAGTTACTGTACAGGTCAATACCAGTCAAGATAATCCATCTAATAGAAACCTTTTACTATTCAATACAGTTAAAATGTCTCAGTGTGAAACTGCCTCCTTTAAGAGACCTATGAGGTGAATTTGATGATTAAAATTATTATCAAATCATATCACAATGTGGGTCTGCATTTTGCCTCTTATTTGGGGGTGTGTGAACACTACTCAGGCAGATGAAAAGGAAGGCACTAGGCTACATTCCATCTTCACTGCCATTGGGGTGTTAGGGTGGCAAAACACACCCTAAGATGGGAGCCCTAGCCCAGGTGAGAAACGATGAAGGCTGGGATTGAAGCTGGGGTTCCCAAACTGCCACTCATCCAGAAACTGCTGGGAACTGCAAGGAGTCAGAATGGAGGGGGCTCATGGGCAACAAGCCTGGGCCTGGGAAGGGGAAATTTGGCTTAGCTGAGGAGTGTGTGTCTAGAGTATGGTGGGGCTTTCTGTGGAATACTTATGTGGTGTGGCTCTGCATGACAAAGGCTTTCCTCCCAGGGTGGTTCTTGATGAGACAGTCCTTACTTGTCCAAACTGTTTATGGTAGTTGGAAATGGATGCACACAGCTTATTCAGGCTGGAAATTAAATACCTTTTGCAGGAAGGAGTGTCTGAGAAGGGAAGCTTATTGGCTAAACCCTCCGCTGGCCTATCTAGATACCTCATTAACAAGGAGAACTCTGTGCTTTGTGCTACATGACTAGTTGTCACAATCTTGATGTGGGGTGTCACGGTCAAGTTCTCCAGGACAGGAACAAGGTTGAGAGTAGATAAAATGCTTACTGTTCTCATGTATGAGAATTCCCAGGGTTTCTTTCTTTTTTCTTCTTCTTCTTCTGATTTTTTATTAGATATTTTCTTCATTTACATTTCAAATGCTATCCTGAAAGTCCCCTATACTCCCCCCAACCCCCACCCTGCTCTCCTACCCATACACTCCCATTTCTTGGCCCTAGTGTTACCCTGTATTGGGGCATATAAAGTTTGCAAGACCAAAGGGCCTCTCTTCCCAATGATGGCTGACTAGGCCATCTTCTGCTACATATGCAGCTAGAGACACGAGCTCTGGGGGTACTGATTAGTTCATATTGTTGTTCCACCTATAGGGTTGCAGACCCCTTCAGCTCCTCCATTGGGAACCGTGTGTTCTATCCAATAGCTGACTGTGAGCATCCACTTCTGTGTTTGCCACACACTGGCATAGCCTCACACGAGACAGCTATATCAGGACCCTTTCAGCAAAATCTTGCTGGCATATGCAATAGTGTCTGCATTTGGTGGCTGATTATGGGATGGATCCCCAGCTGCAGCAGTCACTGGTTGGTCCATCCTTTTGTTTCAGCTCCACACTTGATCTCTGTAACTTCTTCCATGTGTGTTTTGTTCCTAATTCTAAGAAGGGGCAAAGTGTCCACACTTTGGTCTTCATTCTTGAGTTTCATGTGTTTTGCAAATTGTATCTTGGGTATTCTAAGTTTCTGGGCTAATATCCACTTATCAGTGAGCACTTATGTGAGTTCTTTTGTGATTGGGTTACCTCACTAAGGATGATACCCTCCAGATCCATCCATTTGCCTAGGAATTTCATAAATTCATTGTTTTTAATAGCTGATTAGTACTCCATTGTGTAAATGTACCACATTTTCTGTATCCATTCCTCTGTTGAGGGACATCTGGGTTCTTTCCAGCTTCTGGCTATTATAAATAAGGCTTCTATGAACATAGTGGAACATGTGTCCTTATTACCAGTTGGAACATCTTCTGGCTATATGCCCAGGAGATGTTTTGTGGAGAATTCCCAGGGTTTCTGAATGCACTCAACTTTCCCAGTTTTTGTCTGGTGACATGGTTCCACTTGCCATACACTACAACAAGAGACCAGGTTGTGTGATAAGTTGAGTCTTCTTGATCTGCTTTGACTATAAATTTCCATGACTTTAATATTCTATTTGAAGTTAACAGCCTTTAAAATTACAGTAAACATGTCTCTCACTATCCTCTCCTTTCCTCACCACACAGTTTTTTAGTTTTAGCTGGATGTGCTTTAATACTAATAGAAATAGTAGCAATAATGCTGGTAGTTAATACTGTGGACTGCATAACACATGCCAGGCTTCTTTTGACTGAACATGCACTTACTTAATCTGTAATGCTTGGAATAAGAAAGGTTTTAGACTTCTGACATTTCTGTGGATTTGGGAATATGTGTGTATACATAGTACCCTGAGAATAGGATTCAAGTCTAAATGCAAAATTCATTCATATACACAAGCTGAGGATAATTTTATAAAATATTTTAAAATAATTTTGTGCATGGAATGAAGTTTCATGGTGTAGGACTTCTACTTGTGTCATCATGCTGATGCTCAAAAAGTTACAGATTTTAGAGCATTTCAAGTTTCAGAATTTTGGACTGAGGATGTTAAATCTATCTGTTGTAATCTATTTTATTGAGTAGGAAACTGAAGCTCAGTACAATGACACTGACACCTAGGATACAGCAGAGCAGCAGAGTCATAATTTAAATGCCACCTTCCTTTCTCCAAAAGCCTCTGTTCCCTGCATTAATATTGAACACAGAGATGACTACCTCCCCTTAGCTCAGTCTAGGTCCCTCTCATGTTTTTTCACTAAAAGGGTTTTAATTGCAATGAACTAGGGTGAGTGGTTGGAACCTAAAGTAGAATAGGGTGAGTGTTTGAAACATAGAGTAGAACAAAACATGTTTTTGCCATCATGAAGATTGCTGAGCAGGATAAACAGAAAAGGGTAGTATATAGTATGAGAAGGTGTTTTTACAGAAGAGGGCATCAAAAGCCTCTTAAGTGAACATACTCAGTTAAGCATACTGCAAGGTAAGCAGACCTCTGGGTTGCATATTGTTAGGAAATGGCATGTATAAAAGCAAGGACTACAATGAACTCAAATCTATGTTGTGAGACTAGAGAAGGAAGCCAATCAAAACCCATCAGAGAAGCTAGAGAGACAGTTTGCTATTGGATTCTGAGCAGCTGTTTAAATCATAGTAAATGGCTTATAATGTATAATGAGTGGGAGGAGAAACAACCACTGAATTGTTAGAGAAATGGCATAGTCAGAGAAGCTTTAAGGGGTGTTTCTACATTTGACAGTAGTGATAAAAGACAGCAAAATAGAGCAGAATACTTGAATATGAAAACGGGAGATTATAGTCAGGGCTCCAGAGCGCTGCAAGGAAGCCTGCTGTTAGTGAAGGTGAAAGAAGTAAGTGGTTCACAAACCTAAAGCACATTCTTTTGTTTGATCCTCTGAAATTCTCCTCAGCTATAATGAAGAAAAAAAAAAAAAAGACAAAGGCCAAGGTGTGGAATGAATCACAAACAATCATGCCTGAGAAAGAATTGTCCAAAGGATCTTGGTGAGATCAAGAAAAAAAAATGTAAAATTTAGCTTTTCCTTTCAGTTTAGCTTATGTTTCCCTTTTCTCTAATCTTGCATCTGTCTCGTATTTTCTGTTTACTTTTCTCTGCTTCCAGGATTTAACAAACTATAAACCAAGGTGAAGGTCTCAGGAAAGGAGAGCTATACATGGAACAGTGGGGGAAGTTGCAATAAGGATACACTTAGAATGTAGTCATTGTTAAGCCTTTAGGAAAAGGGCTGCCTGAAACATTGCATGGAGAGGAGGGGTAGATTCAGAGAAGCTCAGCTTTGATTCTTGGAATGTTTCTTCAAAGTCTAGGAATTATTTTAGGATAGAGAGCACAGAAAAACAAAACAATACAAAAATCAACTTTTTAATTTCCTTGCGGCTCACTCAAATATAGAATGATTTATAAGGTTTCTGTGTATGTATGTGTATGCCTACGCACAGAGCACGGGACATGAATCCATGAGTCTGAACAGCTGGATAACTTCTAAATTAACTTTATTTGGAGGCTACTTACCTGACAGTAGCATCAGGTCCCCAAAGTTGAAAGGTCAGTGATACAAAACTGCCTCCACTTTAGATCTCTGTTTCACGGATGTGTATAGAATGGAATGTCTAATAGATTGACTATAAATTGGGTGCTCATAATATGCCCACACTTGAGTTTTCTTAGCCAGAGCAGGTCACAGATCTCAAGGAAACACTGCTTACATTTTACCCATATTTTACAGATGGAACAGTTAGTAGGATAAGGGTTCACTGGAAACCTGAGCTTCGGTCCAGAACTGGGAGGAGCCACTTGCTTACAAAGTGCATGGAGGGAGGAGCTACTTGCCCACTATGTGCATGCATTTCTGTTTACTTGCCTGGAGGCTCTCCTAAACTCAGTTCTCCCCAGAGTTTGTGGAGGCTTCATTTCTCATAGGCATGATTGATGAAAGCATGGGCCATTGGTTCACTTCCTCTGGATGTGGAAATGTGACTGTGATCTCAACCCTCTAAGCACAGAGTTGTCTGTCCTGGAAATTAACCCTTTTGATTCTCTTGTGATTTCTCAAAATTAATCTCATTAACATAAACTCAGGTGTGATTTGAAAGGGATTTGTATAAACAACAAAAAGGCTGCCTTTTCCTTCATTGCTCCAGAGCTGTTATGGAGCTATTTGGGAAACTAAGGACGCCAAGCCACATAAAAAGTGACAAGGAAATAATAGTTGTGCATCAGATTTGGGAAAATAGAAATATATTTATGTACATGTAATATGTATTATAATGTCTAAAATAGCATACACTTGGTTCCTATGATATGTTACTATTAGTTTGAAGCCAGGCATGTTTAAATTGCTCCAATGCTAATAATCTAATGCTTTTGTGTATAACAAAACTAAAAGAAGATTCTCAAATTACGCAATCCCTATTACTAAAAGGGTGTCTTTCTGAGGAAAAAACAACAACAATAACAACAAAATGGCATAAAAGTTCACATCCATTTTCCATTGTAAATTACCATTTTCTTAAAAATGGGTTAACAGGCAATTATAATTAAGTAGTGAATCTTCAAATAATGGTAGCTATTGTCAATTATTTTTAGTATAATATAAAATCTCTGTGTTCATAATAACACTTTTTCCTTATTCAGGAGCCATCATGCTTGGAAATGTGTTATTCATGATTTAATTATTCTATATGCATGCAATATATCTGGCAGCATTGCATTTTAATGAAGATGCTGAGCGGCATAAAGCTGTAATTTCTATCAGAGGATCCTGTCAAGACTAAACAATAAGAGCTTCTGAAAAGGACTAGGAAACAGCCTAGTCAGAAAGAAAATGAAAAACCCATTTGAATGTTTTAATTATAATTATTAGAGAGATTTTGAAAGCCTTTAGTACATCTACAGAGCCCACAGTTTAGGAACTGCCTTTCTGCCAGAGAAAAATGATTTTGAGGAAAGGGGCTATTTTCAAGATTATGTGGGGTGAGGAGCCCTCAGGGGAGCAGATCAGGTCTCTGATCCTAACTCCTCCTGCTATATCTCTGGCAACACACGAATTTTGAAAGTAAAAAATGGTGACAAATAAAGATGGCTGAAGTATCACAATTATTATTTAAGAATTAAAATACCATATAAAAGCATAGCCTAAATTAGAAGAGAGGAAACAAGGTAGAAGTATAGGGTTTTGTTGAAGCCATTAAGGAAAGACTACATCTTGGTAAAAAAAAAAAAATGCCCATTGTAACCAACTCTTCAGGCAAGATGCTTCCACTAGTAAAATGGTGACTGCCTTGGTAACTTTTGTAATGTTTTGAAGACATTATGATCAAGGCAACTTACAAAAAAATATTTAATTGAAGGTTTGCTTATAGTTTTAAAGTGTTAGTCCATTTTATCATAGCAGAAAGTAAGGTGTCAAGCAAGTATGACCTGGAACAGCATCTAAGAACTTACATCTGATCCACAAGCAGGAGGTAGAGAGAGGAGAGAGACAGAGAGTGGGAATCAGGTAGGAGGATGGGCTTTTGGAGTCTCATAACTCAACCCTTGTGATACACTGCCATGGACTGGGCCTAGTTGGCTCCCCTCAATCCGTGGGAATCAGGGGTTTGCACAGATGGGCATGGAGTTGGCGAAAGTGGGGTGACAAACAGACTCCACACAAGGGAGTGTGGATCTGAATGTAATTTGTCAAATCGAGCATCAGACTTTTTATACAGAAGAAAATAGGGAAGTTAGGTGACAATGAGGTTACTGGATTCTTACATAAAACAGAGGAATGCAAACAGGGAAGGACTGGCAGGAACCAACTGGGATAAAATTTAATGTTAACAACTGGGATCAAAAACAACTCCACCTAAGGTCAGTTTAAACTTAGAAGCCAGGGGCTTTGTGCCTTTGCCATAGTCCACCTTCCCCCTAGGCCATTGTAAATACTTGTATATGGGTGTAACTCAGCTAGCTATAGTTCTAAGTATCTACTCATTGTAAATACTTGTTGTATATGGGTGTAACTCAGCTAGCTATAGTTCTAAGTATCTACTCTAGTTCCTTCTTAGATCACCCTAGATAATGGTGAATTCCTGTGTAGGGCAGTGACTTATCTATCCATGCCCAAGGTTGGATCAAGGACTGCCTAGAATCTAACTTAGCTATATGTCAAAATATCAATCCTTAGGAGTACTTGTAATAAAGCAATATTAAGGGAAAACACACACAGAGATCCATTTATCAACTAAAGCAAGGACATTGGAGCATTCATTATACAGGATGCCACAGTTCCAGGAGACTAAGCTTCCGTGAACTTTTCGCCTCAGGACAGAGCCCAGGTTTTGGAGTCCTGTTGCACTTGTCACTACTGGAGTGGATATAGCAATACACCTCCTCTAAACAAGTCCATACCTCCTAATTATTCCTACTAGTCCAACAACTTCAAATCAGACATTTAAATATATGAGTCTCTAGGGGCCATCCTCATTCAATTCATTACAGTGGGTTCACTTTCTGATTGTACTTAAAGGCTACTCTCCAGAAAGAATTCTATACTGGGTATGTATATCTGTTAGAAACTGATAGCTAAGGATGACATGGGTTTGAGGAGAGGGTAGAACTTATTACTGATATTGAGCTAAACAGATATGTAGCCAAACTGCCATCTAAATATTTATATTTACATCCTTAGACTGGTGCTACTATCTGGCTTGGCCAGAGATTTTTTTGCAGTGGACAATAGTTAATTCAGATACTCATTTTTTAAAATTCTTCTTCTCTCATATATTATACAATACAGAGACTCATAACTGTTCACAATACTGAGAATAAACAGCTGTTGAGTACTCAAAAAGGAATATTTATATCACCTCTTCCAAAATATAGGGAACATCACGGAAAATGGAAAGAAATATTCTAAGAGTGGCGGATTGAGAAGAGTCCTATGAAACACTGTCTTCTGGATATGATAAAGCTGATGTAATCATCAAATATAATGCAACCTCTATTCCTAGGGCTGATGGAACATTCTAGAAGAGGGGACAGAAAGATTGTAAGAGTTAGAGAGCCAAGATGTCTGCTGTAAGATAGTGTCTTCTATATATAATAGGGAAGCTGCACTCATGAAATCTCAACAATGTGATTACAAGATATGAATAATGGCAACACCAGTTAATATGTCAAAGTGGATAGGGAAAATTTCACAAGGCCCCTTCCTAGATAAAGTACTTCAGAAAATTAATGGTTGCTGGGAAACAGAGATTCAATTTTCTTCAGGGATGAGTCTCATGATAAATATAATCCCAAGTGGTCAGACTTAAAAACAGCAACTCTGAGTGGATTTAGCAGGATATATATTCAATAATAAAAAAGTCATTCATTTGAGAGGGACTAGAGGAGGCATGGGAGAAGTTGGAGGAGGAAGTAGAAGAGGTACAAAACAAAGTGATTCTTTGAAGGCATTTCTGAAACTGGCCAGACCCTAGGGATTCATTATGTATTCATTCATTCCCAAGGGATGTAATTTTCATTCCCAAGGGAATAAAAAAAGTGCAAATCTTAAAACTTTCCTTAAAAAATGTTTATTTTCATGGCATTTTTTTTTTTTCATTTTGTGTGTGTGTGTGGCACAAGTATCATATGTCACTGCTTTTGGTGGAGGCATGAAAGATTTGGTTCTCTCTTTTTACCCTGTGAGATTCGGGATTGAACTGAGATCATCATGCTTAGCAGAAAGCACCTTTACCTACTGAACCATCTCACATTCCCTGAAAGACTTTCCTTTGAGAAGAGGGCATCTTGTTTACACAAACTTTTGGGGAAATTGTTTCCCCATAATTGAGCAGTTCAACTGTTCAAACATTCAGATATTTGTCAATGTTGTTACGGTCCAAGGTGCCTTAACTGATGCTTGAGTTGGCGACATATCTTAATGTGATATGTATGATGCTGCTTTTTTAGATATAGAAAACCCAGGAATTTAAAAACCCATGTTTTTTACCATATTCCAAATGAAAGTCTAATAGCTCAGACAATATGTAGCAGGGTTGCATACTAGTTCTCTCATATGTGTATTTAAGTTGTAATGGTGAGCAGAGTTTAAGAGGTTCAAGACCTAGGAAAGGCTTAGCATAGGCAGGTAATGCTCTTATCACTTAGTTTATTTAGCCTCTGGAACTAAATGGTAGAAAACTCATTAAATATTATAAATGCCTAATACACTTTCTGGCATAAACTAACAATTGCATGATAAGGGCTGTTGTTAATTGCTATGACTTGTTATTAGTACTATAATAATAAATATGCAAAATAATAGAACATCAGTAATCAAATGAATAAGTTACGCTTCAGCTATCAATTCCAAGGAGAAAGAGAGGAAAGGGAGAGGGGG